>JASFDG010000007.1:97747-116194 GCA_036937095.1 Phaeolepiota aurea
CAGACAATCGTTCGACAGTTAAGGTGGGAATTCTTGTTTTTACACAAGGCCTGGGTTGGGGTTCTTATTTCAAGGCTGCGGCTTGCGTTGACCAAGAGTGCCTTACAGTGATATGCCGAATACTTAACCGCCTGCTTGAAGGGCCCTTTGGAAAACCCTAACTATTCTTGGCAAAATTAAACGGTAACACTTATCTTGAAATAAATTCGAATCGGAGGGATCTGCGATACAATATAGCAGGGAGTTCAACATTCAGTAACTATGCGGCTGAACGGACCTTTAACGCAGCTCTCACCGGGCTGCTGGGCAATAGCCTTACCGTCTGGCGCTCATCGAGTCCCGTGCTCAGGTGGCCCCACAACAAATTTACCTGTGCAACTCTCGATGCTGTAACTTTCACTAGTTCAATCTAAGCGTAGATACGCCAATATCATCACACCAGCGGCACACATACAATTCATAATTCATGTATTGGTGTCGTTAAACAATATATATATATCATTGCTAAGATCAGTCAACCTCACGGCGAGGAGAGATGGAAAGAAACAGAATCCGTCGATATTAACTTAAGCGCCATCTCCGCGAGCGAGGCTGGGCACTGCTACCTGCTCCTCGTCAGGGGGCGGTCCGCCATGTTTCCGATTGACATATGCGGGCGCTTGGGGATCCAATATGCCCTGTTCCTCGGCTAAGAATTGGATGTCAGGTCAGCAAAACAGCAAGCATGGATAATGGATAAATGTGTCAATACACACGTGTTGAGTGCCAGAAGTATGTCACAAGACCGGCGAGGATGACGACGAATGCGATAAAATACAACCAGTATGGATGGTAATGCTACATCAGGTGGCGTGAGCGGGGAATCCGCACCAAACGGCAACTTGGACGAACATAGAGGAATAACCCTGGAATAAAATTAGCTCATGATTCCAGCAGGTTGACATTGCAAGCCCTACCGAAGAGAAGTCCGTAGAAATCACTCGATAACAAGCTAAGGTTGAAGTATGCAGACGAAGCCAGCCGATACAATATAGGTGCAACAGTGTACAGGATTAGCATTGCTACAAGGGGGACGGAGTGAAAAAACAAATTTTCGCCGCAGACAAATTCGAACTTACCAGCAGTGAAAGCGCAGAGTAGGCCGACTAATGTATCATCAGGGCCCTATTAGGGAGGAAATATTATATGAAAGGGCTCACTTGTTCCGCCATTCCAGGTCACCTCCCTCATCTGGCGCCACTCCAGGCCAGCGGCCTGGACGCCGTTAATAAGGAACCCCCACATTCCCAGCTGGCCGATAACCTATCAACTGTTTCAGTCAAAGCAATATACCATAGACAGCCACCAACCTCGTATAACGGGCGCTTTCTTACGAAAAACTCCTCTGTAGCATTGGCTAGGCAATAATATGAGTTTTAAATAATTGCTGTGGGAGATCAGCGTACTGAAACCATAGAGGGTGGCGCCGGCGATCATGAAAGCGTCCCCCTTCCCGCGGCTTACGGCTTCCCAGTCTTTTTGCGTGATCTGATCCGACGCGACAAGTAGCCCGAGACCCCCGATGCAAACAAGGACCCCCTAGTGGGTATTAGGGAATATAGTAATAAAATAAAATGGGCGATCTCACTAATAGCTGGGTCCAATGATACTTTGTCCGCAAATAGACCCATGAGAAAAACATGCAGACAGGGATGGCCCAACTGTGACATCATACATTTAGACGAGCAAAGATTGTAGGGGTATTGAGAGGCGTACGCATCAAGAAGCATGCACGAAAGGAGGTCCGTGTATTGGTAGGCCTGTGGTTTGGGGATCAGAATACCATCTGCACAGTCGTGCTATGTGCACCTTGACAACCAGGAAGTTTCCCTCCACGTCGCAAGCAGCAAGGAAAAAATCTAAGGATGGGATGAGGGAGCGCATGGCGAGATATAGACCAGACCCACATTTCCATCCGTCCTTCCAGATAACTTGTAGCCAACCCTTGAAACCGTCTTGGAATACGAGGAATCAGCATTCAGGCAGTTACCAAGATTATAAGAGGCCTACATTGGTATATGGTGTACGGAGTGTAGATAACAAATAGTGAAAAATACCTAGCATGTGGAATGAGCTAGATGATTCCAACCGGAGCAAAATCGACTTGCAAGAAAAACCCCTGTGTAGTTGACAGCGTCCAGCCTCTATTAACCAGCTCGGTAGTCGTAACGTTCGTGCAGGTGATACATAGGGAGACAACCTGCCCCGCTAGCAGAGATTGGATGAAACGGCGGGTCCATATGCTGTTCCAACGTGCGCCTACGCTCTTTGTAAATGCGAGGAAAGAATCATAATGAATAGGTGGCCGCTGTGTTCTTGGAGGAGTGGTGGGTTCGTCTAGTTGGTCGGCGATCGCACCGTTCTTGACGTCGACAGATGGGGCAGGTGAGGCCATCAGGATGGCCTGGGGTTAGGGGGGAGTGAGTGCAAGTGGGAAGGAGCACAAGGTGAAGGCGCTGGATAGCGCGTGGCTTAAGAAGGCTTCTGATGTTCGCAGGCCATCCGACATTTGACAAGCCCATCTGCTCATTTTTTATTTTTTATTTTCAGAAAATTTAGATCTTCCTCATTTAGCTTCATCCCTAATTCGGACTCCGCGACCTTTGAAAGACGTACCGATCGCGGCAACACGTAACGATTCCTTATCGATTTCTGGTTCAAGACGGGTTCTTTAAACTGTGGCAAGTCACCTGGGTACGCTCATGACATACAGAATACAGGGACACTGGCACATACAATCCTGATGGCCTCTTCGCCATTGTCTTCATGACTTTATCGAAATCTTATCTGATCGCTTTGACACATCAGCCCCTAATGTTGGCAACGCCCTTGTACCTTCAGTTGAACTGCACATACGAAACTCGGTTGATACTCTACTTGGAGTCTTTAGCTTTACTTGAATTGGGACTTCTAGACCAATGGCCATATCAAGTAGTCGTGATGTGATTGTTTTCAGCGTGCCTGTTTCCGTTAAAATGCTCCACCATCCTATCTCCTTTGCAATCGGAGAAATATTTCAACATTCAAAAATGGCAGCCTCAGTTGTACCACTGGCCTGTCATTGGATTCAAAATGTGCGCGGTGATAAGGCGATAGTAGATTGGCAGTGCGCCAACCCGATGAATACATGGCCTAATGTACTCTTCCTCAAGAAACTTGACAGATCAAATTCCCACTTTTCTTTCCATATAGGCATCCCAAGCTCCAGGGCCAAAGCCGCGTTTAACGCCAAGGGCTTTGTCGACCACATCCATCATTGCCAAAACCTTCTCCTCTTCCCACTTCTTGGCAACGATCTGAATGCTTACTGGCATCCCTTCGAGGGTATCCGGGTTATATATAGGCTTCTTGCCTCCAAACAGTCCAGATTCCAAAATCTTGGAGCCATGGCCAGCCTCGTTTCTCCATTCGTCCGTTAGCTGATCCTTTGACATATCAACGCGAGTCACTGGGACACAGCCAACAGGGAGATCCAATATGTTGTAAAGGATCGTCCCACACGCAATTGGCGCAAAGTTGTCACAACCCCTGCACGGTGCAAAATGTAGTTAACAAAAGTGCTCTCAAGAGCGGCAGCAGCAAAGGTACCCATGGGGTAGTTGCGGGAGAGCCTGAACGGGCCCAATGATTCCATCGAAATTATACTTGTTCCATACCTTGAAACATGGTTTAGTTTTGGTTAGGTACTGAGTAGAGGAATATTGAAGCCTACATTCGTATAGAAATCTCTGGCTAGTTGGTCTCTCTTTGCAACCAAATCCATATATTCAAATACCGGTTTAACTCGGGTTATTCGCAATGACTGAGCAAATAGCTTGTCTCCGATATATGATTCAACCACCCAGGCAGCGATGGCTCTTACGAACGCTAGAGAGCTATTAAGTTGCACAGCAATAATTCAGAGTGTCCCACGCACCTGGTAGTCGTGGTCCAAGTGTGACAAGGAAAAGGGCACTTTCCTGAGATGGGGTCAGGCTCAAAAGCTGAGGCTCGAAAATTAACACAAACCTTGGGATCAGGACCAAGATGAGATAGCATAGACTGGTACCCATCGGCGGAAGTAACGCCTGCGAAAACATTCAAAGCAACATTTACTAAGGATGTAACAGTAAGGGGCACTTCGCCAGAAAAAAGAAAACGACACTCACCATTGGGAACCTCAAATTCGATGCATTCGTGGCCTTCTTTCCTCAAAGCCTCAACAGTTTCAAGCACAGCCCTTTTGTTAGCTGGGGATGCTTTCACGTAGCCATCTAGTGATACGATAAGGATTGGAAACGCCGCTGTTGGAGTATTGAAAGCGCACACCTGATGTATAATATCCGAAACGCAATTTCTTTGGCAGGGTTACATCACGGAAGGGGAGAGGCGCTATTGAATAATTGCTTGCTTGGACACCAAAGGTAGTGCGAGCAAATAGCACCAGATCCTCAATGGACCTGTCAAGAGATCAGTTTTAAGTTAACTGAGGAGGATAGATTAGCACTGACCGGCCCATTGGACCAGCTACGGTCTTGACACCCTCAAACCCAGGAGCGGGGCCTATAATCAGTTGTTAGCAATTTATTGTTACAGAAGCCGTTGTCCTAGTACCTCGTGCACCCAAGTACGAAACCCGACCAGTGGCGGGCTTCAAAGAGTATATCCCACAATAGGCAGCAGGGATCCGAAGGCTCCCCCCGATATCGCTCCCGACTCCCAGGGCAGAGCCATCCATGGCAAGAAGTGCGGCTTCTCCACCAGAACTGCCGCCGCATGTATACTTGTCACTCCAGGGATTCGTGGAACGGCCCCAGACCGGATTCGAACATTCGAAGGCGAACATCGTCTGAGGGACGTTCGTCTTGACATACAGGACAGCACCCGCCGCGAGTAGTTGGTCAATAAGCTGTCACTACATCGTCAAATCCGCTTCAAGGGATGTGTATGCTTGCTTACGTCTGCATTTTGAGTCGCGGGTTTGTTGGCCCATTGAGAGTAGCCGACTGACGAGTCGTAGCCAATGATTTCGACTAGAGCAGTGTAAATTTGAGATAACACGACGCAGGCGGGCACGTACATTGATCTTTGATGCTGATCTATTCACAGAGAAGTTTATTATATTCATAGATGCCGCAACGCAAACGACTTACAGGTACACCATGAAGAGGACCACGCAACTTCTTTGTGGTGACGAACTCATCATCCAATTCCTTTGCTTGCTTTCTTCCCCATTCAAACATAACTAGAACAAGCATACGCGTGGATGAGTTTTCTCTCTCTCAAAGTTCAGTGTTCAGGGCGACGAACATACCTTCTGTGATACAATTTGTTTTCGAGTGGGCGAAAGCAGCGCGTGAGATGTATGCTTCCAGAACCTGCGAAGCAGTCCATTCGCCCTTTTCGATTCGCGAGACAATCTCAGAAGCTATTATGCACCAACAAGCTCAGCACGATGCATCAAGACCCGGCAAATGACCGGTGGAACACACCTGTCGCCCTTAAGAAGAGCTCGCTACCCTCCACGCTCATGGGGATATCAGCAAGTGCATTTGCACGTTGGGTGCGTTTCTCGGCGACCACTACTGCGTTGGAAGCGCTAAACGGCCACATTATGCACGACACGTTTGCTGTTGAGGAAGGCTGGGTAAATAATTGGGTTCAAGGTCCTCAAATAAGCGTTTATAAAGCCGGGTCGATCCAGGGGTAGCCGGCAGAAATGTGGAATTCAAGTAAGAGGTAGTCAGATGGACTCAAGCAACTTCCAGGAACCTTCCAGGCCTCAAGGCCTCACATTTAATCTTAATGAAGGTTTATCATACTAGTTGACGCACTGGGATAATATTCAACGCTCTACTGCACTCATGCGTTCTTGACTCTGGTCTGCATGAAAATGAAGGGACTGCAGGAGGCAATCACATGAGGCAATCATCAGCAACATGTCTCCCACGATGAACTTGAAGACGAACAAAGTTACCATTGGCATAGAAGTTCAAAATTCTTTTTGAATGAGGCTTGGAATCAACAACAAAACCCTCTCGGAACTCTTAGTAAGTAGGACATGTCATATTCTCTCAGCCTCCACTGTCTGAATAAAAAAGTTGGAGGGAAAGTCATGTTATAGTCTAGCCAGTGCGGCTGTCTAGATGCCCAAAATCCAGAAGTTCAAACCTTTGTCACGATTCGTCACAGTGCCGATTTATTCTCCGCTCGGCAGCATCGTGTATGCTCAGAATGACGCGTTAAACAAGCGGAGATCGAAAATCGCATCAACGTCGATGTATCTCACTTCATATTTCATCATGTAGACCTACATACAACCTTGGTATTTAGGTTTTCATATACAATTTTAATGCCTCTACGGACTTACAGGCAATTCCATGAATTTTGAGATCAACAAAATTGCTTTACCCAGTGACTCGGACTCGGAATTGCTACATTTTGTTACATTTTGCATTCAACTTAATCCCCCTCCGAAGGCCCCACTGGGACAAAAATTGACACACACACAATTTCTGTATGTGTGCCATTGAATCCCGAACAATATTTCAGGGAAAGGCCTCAGAAATGAAGCACCCAACGCGATTTTGAACTTCGATGCCGTTTGAATTCCAGTGCATGTGATAGTATAAGTTGCAAGTTTAACTATAAAGCAGTGGACACAAGCTGGAGACTATTTCCTCACAAAGGTGGATCATAATGAAAGTAACTATTACGAAGTAGGCAACGGAGGAGGCGCATCTGGCTGGGGTGCAAAGATCAGGTTGAGTGGGGGCGTTGTCTGACTGTCCTCGCTTAACAGAGTCGCGATGATTGACCGTCCCGCAAAGGATCTTCCGGCTAAACTGTTGAGAGCCTTCGTCGCACAAGCTGCATCCTCGTACTTGACATAAACTCGGCCAACACCTGATGCTTCATCCAGCCTGACTGCATCCTGCGCAGCGATCTGTCCACCATCCCCATGTGCCCACTTCGACTTGTCTTTCTTCACTGGCCGCGGGATGCGAAGATCCTCAACCTCTCCAAAGTTGGAACACTCCTCTTTGACATCCTCATAGAGGTCGCCATACTCCATATCGTCGGTTAAATCATCGGGGGTCACCATGTTCAACATGAGCAGAATTCGAGCATCTGTGGCGGGGTCCTTGCCCGCAGGCATGATGGGGCGCGGTATCTCTGGGAATTGGTCATACGGCAGATTGGGAATCATCCCAGGGGTTCCAGGTTTAGCACCAACCGACGCGCGTTGTACCACGAGGTACCGATCTCCAAGCTCCATTCCATTGAGACTCTGGATAGCGAGGTCGGTAACGCTCGGGTCAACGTATTCAAAGAACGCAAAACCCTGCTCAAAAGGAATGAGGATCGCTAGTATGTTCACTTTAAGAACCAGTATACCTTTGATGCACCAGCCCCATTTTCCCTGACAAGATTGAACGCCTTTAGTTCACCAAAGCTCTTGAGAAGTTCCATAACTTGTTCTTCATTTAAATTGACGGGGAGGCCACCGACGAAGATCTTGTTGATGGAATCCGGGACATTAGTTGAGACAACACCTGGAACGTGAACACCTGGAGAAGACATGTCAATTCCACCGTAGTCCTTAGGGCGGCGGATTTTTAGTGGGCCGTTAATGAAGACTATTCCGTCAAAGGCCATAGCGGCAGTAGCGTCTTCTGCACTGCGGAACTGGAAGCATACCTTAGTCAGCAAGTGGTAAGCTTTGGCAGAGAGAGCATGCCACACCTCAACGAAAGCATAATTCTTTTCATAATTGCATTGCACAGCTAGCACGGGGTTCCCAGGGCCACCTGTTCCTATACTCATCTCGATCATTTTGCTATTGAAGAAATCGGCTAAGTTCTGTTCGTTGACGTCAGGAGTAATGCTGCCGATGTACAAACGCCGTGATTGACGAGACAAATTGGGATTACTACCAATGCCCATGCCGAAAGTTTGCACAGGCATAGGAGGCGGAAGGCCAGCAATTCCTAGGATTGGTGGTATCTGTGTACGGTTAGCTCCAGGGAGGTTAAAGAGCCCTAAGAGAGGGTGTTCAAGAGTCTGGCATAGCGGGAAGGAGTGATATGCAATTACCTGTTTGCTTGGCCTGCATAGCGCTATATTGCTCATACCCCGGAGCGTGAACGTCCCAACCTGAGGCCTTGCGTTTGCGCTGGGACAGAGGCACAGCACCTTCTGGTGTTGGCGACCGCCTTTCGGGAGTCCCCAACCCATCCTTACCCCGACCTCTGCCACCACCACCTCCCCCACGGCGATCACCCCTAGGTGGACCTCCGTCGTCACGCTGTCCTCGGCTTGGAAATTCGTCATCGCGCGGACCACGAAAGTCACGACGGCGGTCATCTTCATAACGGGAAGAATGTCGTGCATGGTCATCATAATCCCTTGTGCTTCGACTGTATCGATCGCGCTCACGTCTGTCATCGCCGCCTCTCCGGCTGCCTCCACCCCCTCCTCTGTCAGAATGGCGGTCGCGGTCGCCGCCTCGGTGCTCCCTGTCGCGATGGCCACCGCCCTCACGGTCGTCGTGTCTTGAAGAGCGGTAGCGGTCATCACGCGGTGGGTATCCTCCACGGTCTATAAAAGAAAGGAAAAAGCCGGAACAGGATGAGTAAATGAGCTGCTGTGTGGTTTGGAGGCTGCCATGAGGAGTGGCCCGTGCACGGCGTGGTTTCCGTGTGAGATGCTAGCTAGCTATAACAGATACATGGTGCAAGCGTTGAGAAAAAAAGGGGATGCACCATGAGCTCATTGTTCTGGACACGAAGCAGAAGAGAAGGCAACGAATGGGGGGAAGTGGTAAATGTGTAATAATTTTTTTTATTACCTCGTCGTGTCGCGGAGGCATTTGGAGGAGGCATTGCTACCTCAGAATAGTCAAGGGATGGGTAGGAAATGGAACTATAGACTCACCGTAACCGTCGTTCATTGTGCGAGGATATTCTGAACAGCTGTGAAAATTTTGAACTTATGTGTGCTGAGAGCAAGAACCCTTTCAAACTCCGAACCATATTTCGTTCCTATTGTGGGCCTGCCTCTGCCACACTAACCCTCCACAATGACAACCGAATTGCCCTATGCCGCAGATGCGGAAATGTCGTTGACTTACGACGAGCTAGAGGTATGTTCACAGCCTTGTCTGCTCAGCAAAATCTAAGCCATCAACAGGTCCTTCGGCTACAGTACGAGAAGGAGTCAGCACAGGCGCACATTACTGTGCAGACTAAATTCAACTATGCATGGGGCCTAGTGAAGAGCCCAATACGTGAACACCAGGTGGAGGGTGTTCGCATACTGCAAGGCAGGTATTTCAGCTCATTCCGCAGTTTTACAAAGTATAACTTTCTGTCTAGATATCTATCGTGCCGAGCCGACACGGCGGCGGGAATGTCTGTACTATCTTGCACTTGGTCATTACAAGATGAGTAATTATGAGGAAGCCAAGCGCTTCAATGGTTTGTGTGAACCCCTGTGGCTATCACATTCTGCTAAACCATTTCCAGCACTGCTTCTGGAAAAGGAACCAGCGAATCTTCAGGCCCAGTCCCTAGGACAGCTTATCGATAAAGCAGTGTCACGAGGCAAGTTAAATGTGTCCTAATAAATCTCTCCCTGATTTTCCTTGCAGAGGGTCTCATCGGAATGGCGCTGGCAGGGGGTGCTGCGGCGCTTGGTACGCTCCTAGTAGCAGGTATCATACGGCGAGCCACCCGAAAATAAATGGTCTCCTTTCGCCGGAACTAATGAACATCATTCCCATGCTCGACAACGAATGCCATGACTGCCTCGCCCCATCCATCGTACACTGAACCCAACATATGTATTGCCGTAAATTAACTTATCTGTCCATCCAGCCAATAATGAGTGCCTCTTCGTTCGAGCCAATATGTATTTACTCCTTGCAATTACATGAACCCCCACAGTTAACAATATCGTTATACCAAGGGAATAATAAGTTATCAATAGCACTAGTGTAGTATCAGATTGAGGTTGTGCTGCAGTATTGCATTCCTTCCTTGAATCCCCTCCGCAATGTGTACATGCTATGCTACATAATCATAATGTCCGTTGGATGCTTGATACGTATAAATGGCCGACCTCGCTTAAGCCCGGTCAATAGAAATTAAGTTGGGAGGAAGGTTGCTGAAGAAGGGGATAGATGAGACTGCACGGTCCAACCTTGGAGGGCATAACACGTACCTGCTTGAGCATCCATCTCCTCTTTTGTAAGCTGTATGAACCAGATAATCATGAGCATCACTGAAATCACAACCACTGATTGAATCACCTTGAAAGCGAATATACCCAAAATTGCAAAACCTGCTAGGCCTCCTAATTGAAAGAAAATCCAAAACGTTGCCCAAACTGCATCACAGCACGTCAGTGGAGAGCGGGCAGGGCAATGAAAGTTTAAGCACCATGTGCTTTGATGCGCGGATATAACAGAGCGAATTGTGTTGCATCGGAATCATTGGTTTTGTGGAAGAACTTGTCATCAGCCACGTCCCCTAAACGCGGTTTGGTGAGAAAGATGTGTAAGATTTGGGTCAACAGCAGACTGACAAACGACAAACAGAATGCTAATAGCATGACATGAGCTAATGAACTTGATGAAGCATGTTTACTCACTTCATAACTCCGACAAAGAGGCAATACCATCGCAGAGCTTGGCTGGGGCGCGTTAGGATACGAATTGGTAGGAGAACGGGACGACATACCCATGGTCTATAAACCAGAACCCTATCAGGAGACCCTCATAGAATATCGTAAGGATTATCGTGCTAGAATATATGAGTATCTTCTGCCGTGTGAGAGATGAACGCCACAAACAGTTTATCACGCACGAGCGTGAGGGGAATAATCAAGCCCACACCCAAGACGAAGCTAAGCACCTTTGCCACTAGTGTATCCCACCCTGCAAGGACAAATGCGCCGCCTAAGAGTGTCGAGCCGATGTAACCCGCAGATAAAATGAACAGCGGATGGCCACCTTCCACGATAGTCGCCCCTCCAACATGTGGATCAATGGTAATTTTTAATATTCGACCCCCAGATAGGACACCCTAGTATGTATCAGATACAGGTGAATACGACAACGAATAACGCATGAGGCCATGGCATGGGGAAGGCGTACCGCAAATATGTGGCAAAGCTCATGCCAACCGATGGTGAAGAGCTTGAGGGGATTTATGCAATTGCGCACCACAGGGACATTCCAGAACCCGAAAATGACGACTGCCATTGCGACGATCTGGGGGACACAAAGATTAGGATATAATATACGTGCCACGGGTTTTTCCCAATGACGTACGACATAAAGAACAACAATCTAAAGCCAACGTGTTCAAGTTGGAAATGAGCTAAGTTTAGTTGCCTGCAGGTTCGAGGCAGCTGCAGGGACATACCTGGTCGCTCGAGGGTGCCAACTGCGAGGTAGAAAGTGCAGAGGTTGAGGGCATTGGGGGGGCTATTGGGGGTCTTGTTGGAATGGCAGCCATCGGTGGCTTAAGAGGGGGAGATGGGGGCGTATGTGTGTGATAATCAGCGTGGCGTCAGGGAGGAGAGGGTTGTATCCTTTCAAGAAGAATGCGATGGCTGCGTGTGCTTTGTACAGCGACGCCCTTGCCTCGTGCATTCAATATAAACTTCACATTGACGCCCACAGAGAAACGACGATCACGTGTAGTCAGACGCGTCAGTCATGTGACTCATTAAGCTCATACTTTGATAAGTTCATTGCAATCAGAGTCACTGTCCTTCAAGATGTTTACCCTTTTTCTCCAGAAACCATTTCTACATCTGCAATTATGGTAGGATATGACCCTTTCCCCACTTATTCCTTGCTCATTTTTGTTTTGTGTAGTCATCTAAAGGCAAATCGTAAGCATCCCTCCTCCAACACTGGCAGCAGCCTCACAGGCATTTGACATGCTCCAACTAGCGGGAAATACCTTTCTGCAAAAGGGGCACTGGGGAGCAGTCATAAATTTAAATCAAAGTCTCAGAGGGCAGGGCTGCAATTCCCGGTGACGCGCATCCATCGTTCACTGGCCAAATTAAACCCAATGATGCGCATTGCAAAAACGACATCTGGTACGCCGTCTTCATTTTCATCCACGTACACAGAGAGTAGAGTCCGACATTGCACAGTCTACGTTGCTGCCGTTCTTGAATACTTATCGGCCCAGCTCCTGGAGCTTGCGGGCAATGCTGCACACGACAACCAGAAGCGCCGCATAATACCACGCCATGTTCAACTAGCTGTCTTAAACGATGCGGAGTGAGCCGCCTGATATTTCTGATTAGATGCTGACACTGAGGCGCGTCTACCAGGTTAAATAGGCTGCTCGTAAATGTGGTCATCAGTGAAGGAGGCGTCCGTGAGTTACCATCCGTCATTTTGTTTAAGGTGTATATTGCTGTTGCTAATCCCAGTATACCAGTTCCTAACATTTTGCCCGAACTTCTACCATCCGGAGGATCCAGGAAACAACACAAACACACCTAACCCTGGAGCCACACCCCGTATATTTCATAAAACTTGGAGAGGGCATAGTTCTCATCCTTGAACAATCAATGTAAAGTTATCTCTCGAATATCAAGATAAAAGCCGACATAATAATAAAGTCCTAACATTGAAGAAAAATTGGCAAAGATCATAGTAGGTATAGATTTTCCTCCACACTGCCCACAGCGCTCCAGCATAGTAGGTGTGTGCAAGGGCAAGGACAAAGAAGAGAAAAGACCACGGCATCAGCATAAGCAGTGGCAAAAAATAGCTCATATAATCATAATATTTCAATCCACTGGCCCCTCCATACTTATTTTTTCTCCACCACATCGTCCTCCGCATCACTGGCCATCGTACGCCGCGAGAATGCCGCCGATCGCCCAACTATACTAGATGGGCGGCGCACCGGGCTGCCGCTCAGACGGTTGATCCTCGAGCTAGCGATGGGGCTGCTCGTGGGGCCAGTTGGCCCCGTGCTATTCCTGTTATTCAAACTCGACACCAAACTCTGCACACTGCTGCCACCCGGTGCCCTCGGTCCACGTGCGATTCTCGGGCCGCGCACGCCTGTCTGGGACTGCGCAGAGCCAGAACGCGAGATGCTCGACTTTCCGGATCCGAGGACAACGTCCTCTGGGGGCGTGGGGCTGCGCGATCCAAGCTTGCTGGGTGAGGGGCTGCTCCTGCCCGAATCATGGAGGCTTACACGCTTGTGTGGTTGTACGGGGGTAATAGCTGGCGTGGGTGGTGCAGGCACCACTGGTGGGGCAGGAGGAGGAGGAGGAGGAGGAGGAGGAGGAGGGGTAGTCTCAGCAGCAGGAGCTTCTGGCTCTTCCGGCTCCGGTTCAGCAAACTTGGGCATTGGAGGCAAAGATTCATCCAATTCTGCTGGAGGCTCCTTGAAAGTGGGTCGGGGTGGGAGATCATCATGCTCAGGAGGGGGTTCCTTGAAAGTGGGGCGGGGTGGCTCGTTAGTTTGTTGGACAGTGGTGGGTGGAGGAGGCGGGACCACAGGCAGAGGCGGGGGCGGTGGAACCGCAACGGGAATTTGTGGAGGTGGAGGCGGCGGTGGGGTGATCGACTTTGCGGGTGGAGGCGGTGGAGGAACCAGTACCTGAGCGACGGGTGGGAGAACTGGCGCTGCTTTGGGAGAGGTCGGAGTCTTGTATGCCTTGGTCAAGGAAGGATTTTGGGCCATTTGCTGAGCCGCCAACAGTTGCTGTGGATCAATGACGCCAGATATTCTGCTTCTGCTAAGACGCATATCGACGATAGCGGTGCGTTTGCGCACAGGGACTTTGCGTTCTGACTCACGTTTCTTGCGCTCAATAGTCGGAGGCAGCAGAGCATCGTAATTTTTCAGGAGATCAATGAACAACACTAGGAGTTTGCTTAGCAGGTATAGAAAAATGAAAGATAACTGGTGAGCGTACAAGCAGGATGTCTGTCTTGAAGGGAAATGCTGGATTCACTCTTGGGCCTCAAGATAGCTGCAAATTAAACTTTAAAATCAATGAGCGTAACCACACATCGAAATACTCACTTCGGCCAATAGACAAAGCCAACTTTGTGATGTAGATTTCGTCCGATTCTTCAACCTTGGTCGAAGCGATCAATCTACAAAAAAGCATTAATTCACAACACCCACAAAGTCACCAAACCAGGGCTTACAATTTGAGATGTTTGACAAGGGTGTCAAGAACATATAGATGCACTCGGGGCAGGCGTTGAAGAGATGCTCCTACATTCTGAAGCCTCTGCTCCTCACTCTGCTCTCCTTCCTTTGTGGTACCAGAGCCCACGGTTGGATAGAGTTTCCGGAATTCCTCCCAACCCTCGTACGACGCCAAAGGTGGGTCGAGCTCCAGCGCCCACAGCTTGATGGTCGCAGCAATAACCGGGGCATCATAGCGAGCGGCGATATCAGCCGGAATGGGCTGCTCAGGTGGCACTGCATTGAGGCTCTCGCGGAGGTGGTGGACAGCTGGGAGGGGAACATCGTAGATCCATGAACGTCGTTTCTCGGTGTCATTGGGGAGGCGTCCATATGCTTCTGTAAGCCCATTCAGCAGATAGGTGAGCACGGGGGGGATGAGGTCTTTTTTTTCTTCTCCACTTGTCAAGGCATACCAACCACCTTCAGCCCACTTGCGGAGGTCGATGCCGAAAACGACGTCAGATTCGTCATGTGAGACGGACTCATAGAGTTGTGGGGAAGGATGGAAGGGACCCGTGCGATATCGCTCGATGAGCGCCGTCAGGTCAGATTCAGGTTGGTATGCTGCAATCAAAGTCGCCGAGCGCTCCAACGAGGGGTCGAGAGCCTTGGGAAGGTTTGAAAGGGTACCTTGGAACTGTAGGAGGACTAATGGAGAGGTGAGCTGTTGTATTCTTGGAGGAAAGATATTCGGGAGCCTTTACCTGTCTTGACTGCCCTCAACCTCTCAGATTCCCATCTCTGGAGCATCTTCAACGTCTCTTCGATCCTCTCTTCAAGCCCAAGCCTTTGCCTGTCGAGCTTCCTTACGGCAACACGATACGCTTTGTCAGCGTCCTCTGCCTCTTGCCTAACCTTGAGGTAAGCCGCCTCTCCTTGGGGAGTATTCAGCGCCTTGCTGACGTAGCTAACAAGAGCACCAGTGCGATGCATCAGTCCACCCGCACCCACCGGGGCGCTGGCTGTGTTCTCACTAATCCTTCCAAGCTCAAATGCCTTGGGCCTGAATTGGTAGAATGCGTCGTCGGCGTGCTCGAAGTCGTTTCCAAGCTCCCCAAGCCTACGCAAGAGGCCTTCGCGCTCTGTCAGATCCCGCGCAGCGTCCTCGGCGCGGTCGAGGCTGCCGCCGAAACCATCGACGTTGGCGTTGAGCCAAGCAACAAACTCTTCGCCGTTGAAGGCGTCCTGGTACTCTCCGAGAAGAGGGAAACGGACGGGGCGGAGCGGGAGCTCTGCGGCCGCACGGCTGAGCAACTGGGAAACTGCAGACGGTGGGAGCGAAAGGCCGGCAAGAAGCATTGGAGCGGGGGGCATTGGGGGGACGGGAGATGCTGAAAGCTCAAGCCTAGCTGGGATGGGCGACATGGGCGGGGGCGAGGCAAGTCCTGGTTCTAGTACCTCGTCGACAGCCTTGCTTTTCCCCTTGTCGACTTTGGGGAGAGGCTTCTCGGCTGGAGATGGTGGCGAGGCATTTGGGTCCTCAGTGGAGGTGGCCGCGGCGAGAGCGACGGCGCTCTTTTTCTGAATTTCCTTCAGACGCTGTGTGATGCGCTCAGATACACTAGCGGTGCGCAATGGCGGAGAGCGTCCATCCTGGGGGCGGATACGTGGAGAGCGCGTATACTTGTCTGCAACGTTATTCGGAGCGAATTTGGCGCTGAAGATCATGTGAGTGACATATTCATAGATCAAGAGATTTCGGCTAACTCATCGTCGGCCTCGTCAGCACGCCTGGTCTTTGCCAGATACTGATGCTTGAGTTTCGCAACTTCACCTTGGACATGCTCGTAGGAACGGAGCCAGTTATCGATGACAGCCGTCTTGTTTTCCCGGAGGCGCGCCTAGGCCACCTCGTTAGATAGGGGGGATGTGGGACTGTGTGAAAGCGCACGTACCTTGTAAGTCTGCGCCCATGCATCAAACGGATCAGCGACGAGCGTTTCGAGTTCAGTAGCGATGCTTCTGTGGCCTTGCCCCTGTGCAACAGACTCTGCCTGCAAGCCGCGGAATGCCATAAGCAAGGAAGCCCCATCGTCTGCGGTAAAACCCATGCCTGCCGGAGATATGGTTGTCAGAGCGAAGTAATCAAGAACTAGAAAAGTATCTTACCAGCTCTGCCAGTAAGCGCCGGGTTGGTAAGGCTGCTCGCGAGCTGGGCTTCCGCAAAAGCACGAGCCTAGGGGTGTTGAGTAAAGAGGAGATGGAGAGCCAGGTTGGCAACATACCCTTATGAACGCGATAATTTCATCGTTTTCTGCGGTGCCCTAGAGGGAACAGTCATTCTGTGGTCTCATGGCATGTGCTCAAACCATACGTGCCTGTTCAAGTTTATCGAACAGGATTTCGAGTCCTCGGCGGTAGTCCTGCGACCAGAATGAATTTGAAAAGGAGAGTGGCAGTGACAAGACTGCCATGAGGAAGGAGCTGGTGTGAAAGAGTCAAGAGTTCGTACGAGTCGTGTCTGGGAGGCGTATATAAGAAAAGAGTTGGAAAGTGTGCGTGTGTTATGTGGGCAGTGCCAAACGTCGGTTGGAAAAGTCGTGCTCAAAGCTTGCCCCGCCATGCATTTCGGCAGACCACGTGACAGATCACTCCGAAGGGCCAAACCAAATATTCTATTCTATGGCCCCCAGTGTTATAAAATGTAGGGTAAAATATATTGTCGGGTATTGCCGAAGTAGCGACCCAAAATTTGGACTTTTGATGGGCATTTTGTCGTTGAATTCCTGTTTCGCCTTGGTGTGGTTCGGCTGCTCATGGGTCATGTTCAGAAAAGATTTGCCTCGTCTGCGGCGAAGATAGCTGCGTCGGTTTCAACTGCCCATATCCCTCAATTTCCCCCAAAACAGGCCCTCTACGCCCGTGGCCAACAGCGACCAAAAGCGCCTTTTATCCCAGAACTATGGGCAGCGGTCCAGCCTGCCCCTCCGTCGGCCCTTTCTGCATTTGCACACAGGATAGGCCTCGCGTCGGTGCTTGACACGACTGATATTGTCCAACAGGCGTGTACACACCCCTCCTTTCTCCCCCTCTATCGCCAGCATTTTCCCAACGAGAAGGAGCCTCTGACGAATGCCCAGCTCTCGCCACTTGGCAACTCGCTGATGGGACTCTTTGCCTCGGAATACCTACACGCGAAATATCCATACCTCCCGACCCGGGTGCTCAAGGCCGCTGTGACGGCCCATGTTGGGCCGCTCAGTTGTTCCAGCGTCGCGCAAGAAATGGGTGCCGCACCCCTGCTGCGATGGCAGCGTACAGTAAGTGTGCTACTTGTTTATTTACAACACCCAGCTCATGTCCTCTACCATACCAGCATAAAACCCTCACGCGACCCGCCGTGCTACACACCGACGCGCTCACCTCCATCCCTCGTGCCATCACAGCGCTTGTTTACCAAAAACGCTCCTTGCTATCAGCACGGCAGTTTGTGCATTCGTATTTCCTCAGCCGGGACGTCGACGTCCGCGCGATGCTCAAATTCCCCGACCCCAAAAAGTCACTGCTAGAAATGGTCAAAAAATTCGGACGAGAACCTCCCCGGTCGCGGTAAGCCTTCGTTCGTTCATTCCGCTAGTCCCGATGTATTCCTGACGCGTGGCTGGGTCAAGACTTTTGAAAGAGACGGGTCGGTTTTCTAATTCGCCCATCTTTGTGGTTGGGATCTTTTCTGGGCACGATCAGCTTGGTGAAGGCTTTGGGGGGTCGTTGAAGATGGCAGAGTTCCGGGTACGTGCCTCTGTCTTCCCTGCCATCACACGCTTAACTGTTTGTAGGCGGCAGAAGACGCCCTGCAACGGGTCTACCTCACGCGGACACCTGACCACCTGATACAGATGCCCACATCGACGTTCCCATTAGGCCTCGGCGACGTGTTCAGGACTGAAGGCAATTTGGCAGAGGGGGGGTACTCTGCGCCGGAGCTTACGATGGCGGAGATTATGTACCGCAGCTCGGGGAAGAGCGGTGTGAAGCCCTTGGTTGCGGCCGCCGCGAGGTCGTCGGGGTCAGGGCCAGATGGCGCAGAGGGTGTAGAGTAGTAGAGCTAATTAATTGGAAATTAATGCTAGCATGCAGATGACAGAAGATTGATGTTCCATGGCATGGATGCTGTCCTCGGTATGGATACACTCGGGCAAATGGGGAGATATGTTCTTGCCAATCAAACAAATAATAT
>JASFDG010000007.1:116292-160422 GCA_036937095.1 Phaeolepiota aurea
CTAATATTGTTATACCTCCTCCGTGAGATCGAGCAATAATCGGGGACTTTGCATACCCGAAATTGTGCACTTCCATTCGTCCAATGGCGCCGTGGTGGACGACCACTGGCAGCTGTGAAATAAGGACGCGAGAACAATACGCACGCCTTTCGGTCGTCGGTAGCCTGTAAGTAGCCGTAGCAGTTGGCTATGGAGTGTTTCTTTGTAAATATTTATTTCCTACTTGAGAAAATACGACGGTCGCCCGTCTCGCTCGCACTCGCAACGCCTGCCTCTTCCTTTCCTTCCTCCTTTTCTCCTCCACCTTCATCCACCGCCCGCTCGCCCAACGAGCCCCTCTCTACAACACACAAAAAAAAAGAGAGCGGGTCACCAGCGCCGGAGAAACCGAAGCTTTGGAAGCCGGGTTTTTGAACAACAGCCATTCCCATAACACTCCGTGTTACAGAACCCAGGATCTCACTTCCCTTTTGACTGGCGAAGTGTGCATAGCTGCGGCTACGGGTTACACGTTACCCTCTGTTTTGCTGCTGCTCCGTCTGTAGCGGTTTCATCATATTTGCTCTCGCCTCTACTAGTACTAGATTAATTACCACGACTGCTTCAAAAACACAACTATCATGGCCGAAGAGGTTGACTACGAGTCCCTACCCCCCAATGCCGGTCTGGTGGTACGTCTCTGTTATGAGTATCACTGCTGAAGCTGACGTTGTGCCAAAATAAAAAAAAATAGGTGAACATGTTGGCTGGTGCCATGGTGCGTCATATTTGAAAGATGTCCACGCTTTCTAATCCCACCTCTCCTCGTCCGCAGGCTGGCATCTCCGAGCATGCGATCATGTACCCTATCGATAGCATCAAGGTTTGCGGCCGCTTCTACCGATCCATCGGTCGTGAGGAGTGCTGAAACTCCCAACTTTTAGACGCGGATGCAGGTGTTTGCGGCGTCGCCTGTTGCGGTGTACAGCGGAGTTGGGAACGCGTTTACACGGATATCGGCGACGGAGGGGATGCGCACGCTGTGGCGGGGTGTGTCGTCGGTAGTGCTGGGCGCTGGCCCGGCGCATGCGGTGCATTTCGGTGTGCTCGAGGCTGTGAAGGAGCTCGCTGGGGGGAATGAGGCGGGGAATCAGTGGATGGCCCATTGTGAGTGCTGAAAACGGTTGTTGGGAACCATGACTGAGGAAATTTTAGCGTTGGCGGGAGCGTCTGCGACGATTGCGGCGGATGCTTTGATGAATCCATTTGATGGTGAGTGGTTGGTGGTCTCCCTGGGTTGGGAACTAAAGTGGGGTGCAGTGATCAAGCAGCGGATGCAGGTCCATAAATCTGAATTCCGGTCGGTGTTTACGTGTGCGCGTGTGGTGTTCCGGAACGAAGGGATTGGGGCGTTCTACGTGTCGTACCCGACGACGCTGGCGATATCGATACCGTTCAATGCGATCCAGTTCACGGTATACGAGCAGGTGAAGCGGTTCATGAACCCACGGGGAGAGTATTCACCGTCGACGCACATGGTTGCGGGCGGGGTTGCGGGTGCCGTTGCAGCGGCGGTGACGACACCGTTGGACGTGGCCAAGACGATTCTGCAAACGCGTGGAGCGTCGAAGGAGGCGGATATTCGTGGGGTGAAGGGAATGGTGGATGCATTCCGGGTGATTTGGCGACGGGATGGGCTGAAGGGATTTGGGCGAGGACTTACACCGCGAGTGATGACCATTATGCCAAGCACGGCGCTGTGCTGGCTGTCGTACGAGTTTTTCAGTAAGTGGCCCAAGGTTTTGAGTGAAGACGAATATTAAATTAAAAAAATTTTTTTTGCAGAGGCTGCGATGCGTTCTGACTAACAGCCATGTTTTAGGATAGAAATTATATTATTTCTGGTTGGACACGAACGGCTATGATGATCCAGGCGAGTGTTTTGTACAGTCTGCTGTTTGTGACTCTTGGGTGCGTTGCAGCGATTGTGCCGAGCGAGTCGCTGAGCGTTGTGTTGCCGGTAACATCAGTGAGTGCACTGGAAAAGGTGCTGGGCGGTGTTGTCGAGGCAAGTGTGGATGTACGCGAGGTCGTCATTGTGTGCGACGACGAGCTGGTCGCCCCCGTTGGGCACCTGCTGAGGCGAGTGTCGACGGGAGACGTGGAAGTAAGCGTATACGGCGGCGAGTTCTCCTCTTTGGCGGTTCTGACGGACTGGGTTGTTTTATTGGACGAGAGTGGGTTTCAAAACACAAGTCCCTGCCAACAACATTTACTCCTTCATCCAACAAAATCCACAGCTTTCGCGGTCGGGCCTAGATCCCGGCCCGTCCTGGTCCCGACCGCAACCTGGAACGATGACGTCACATTGGTTCTCGCCTGTCCCCCTGTGATTGTGATTATAGCGGAGGACCTGCTTCCATTTTCCGGCCTCATTTCGGCGTTCCAAAATAATGGATTTTTGGTTAATATTCCTCTGCTAAGTCCAAATATCTCTTTTGCCCTTGCAGAGGACCCTCGTCACATGACTGCTATCCGTATCCCTGTTGCAGACCTTCCTTTTTCGGATTGGATCGCCTCCCTCTCCCTCCCTGAACTTGAAAACTGGTATTCTCCTAAATTGGAGTTTACTATTATTACTAAGGACCGCCCAAACTCTCTCGCACGCCTCCTCGCGTCTCTCTTACGCGCACGCTATTTCGGCGACACACGCATCACTCTCCGCATCAACCTCGAGCAGGACTGCGACGCTCATTCCCTCCAGCTCGTGCAAAACTTTTCCTGGCCCCATGGTCCCGTATTTGTTCATCACCGCATCATTCACGCAGGCCTCCTTCCCGCCGTCGTCGAGTCCTGGTACCCACATACAGACAACTCGTACGCCCTCATCCTCGAGGACGACGTCGAACTCTCCCCCTGGTTCTACGCCTGGATAAAGCTAACCCTCCTCCGCTACAGGCACGGCAGCCCGCTCAACCGCAACCCCCTCCTCTTCGGTATCAGCCTCTACCAGCAGAAGCACTCGGAGCTTCACCTCGACGGTCGCAGGCCCTTTGACGCCCGCGCCCTCTTCGCCGCCTCTGGCTTCCCCCCGCATCTCCAAGCCTCCCCATACCTCTCCCCCGTCCCCTGCAGCTGGGGCGCCGTCTACTTCCCCGAGCACTGGCGCGCCTTCCATGCCTACCTCGCTCTGCGCCTCGCAGAGTCCCTCCCCGCCAGCCTTCCCCTTGCAGTCCCCGTCGTCGTCCCCCCCGTCCGCTCCAACGCTTGGCCACGCTCCTGGAAAAAATATTTCATCGAGCTCGCCTTTCTCCGCGGCTACGTCATGCTCTACCCCAACTACCCCCACTTCCTCGCTTTCTCCACCAACCATCTCGAGATCGGCGACCATGTACGCCAGATCACGATAGAAAAGAGGAATCTCTTTCAGATTCCCCTCATGCCCCTCCACAGCACTGCCCTCCTGCGCGGCCTGCCCAACCACAGTCTCCCAGAATGGCGCGACCTCCCTGTGCTTGACCTGTTTGGTGCCATCCAAGAATTGCAGGTTCTCGTTGACAACGGCCAAGCACGGTTCAATCAACTCATAGACTGCAGTAGCAACAACAGCGACAACCTCCCTCCGTTTTTATGTCCGCATGTAGAGTTATATTAGCCATCTTCATCACCCTTTCGTTACATCGTAATCTGAGAACTGTCTAGACCAAGTGCATGTAAAAACAAGTTCACGTTGGCCAATTTTGTCTGTCGCTCGTCCTCGCTCGCGACCCACCCCTTGTTCACGCTTAGCACGTTCTCCAAAACCTTTTCCCGCAGTGCAGTCACGAGCACTTGGTGCTGCTCAACAACGGCGTGCAGCGCGAGCGCGGCCAAGAACTGCCATACCGGCTGATCCACAATATCCGTTGGACTCGCCTGCCCGCCACCACCGCCGATGCGCGTCGAAGGGAACAGGTGCATTAGATGTGGTGCCAATAGTTGGAATAGATGGTCAAACATCAATTGCCTGGAGTGCCCGTCAACCAAGGGTAGGAAGAAAGTAAAAATATTACCATTGCTGTGCCTCTTCTGCAGTCGGAACCTCAGCAACGTCCAGGGACGTCGCCATCGTCTGCTTGATCACCTCAACCCGACTCAAAAACAATGTCAACAGCGCCAGACCAGGCTGTTCCAAAGTCAATACACGTCCACTTGAAAGAGAACAGAAGATCGCACCCGAGTTTGCGCAACAGCAACGATATTCGTACGATGCAGCAAGAGCCCAAGCAGGCCAGTCACAAGACGCAGGTTCGCAACAGAAACAACAGGCAGAATACTCTGCATCACACTTCCCAGGAATGCCTGCGTCTGCCGCTCCACATCCGACCGCTCCGTCGTCTCCTCTAGCAAGTCCAATATCGGTGCCTGCTTCACGACGTCCAGCTGATCAAAGCATGCGACAAGCAGTGTTAGTAACGTCAGCATTCGCTGGCTGTTCAGATGCCGCGTCGAACGTGGGAGCAGTTTCTTGCCCTTGCTCGGTGTCAGGAGCGAGACGAATGGATGAGGATCACTAGTGCACGAATTGATATGTCGATCTGTTACAAGATGATGTAAAAGGAAATTACCTAGTTTCAAGAGGAACCATCACGCGTAATTCATCCCAGAGTTGATCGACCAGTATATCATACTCGACTTTCCTGGGTCCAAATTAATATTCTGCAGGGATGAAACTACTCGTCAACTTACCATTCAGCGAAGGCTTCCTCCTCTTCAGGCAGTGGCTGGTCACGTCTCAATTGCTCCACCCTAAGCACTATATCATACAGATTCTCCAGGACGGTCAGGATCTGACGTTGTGTCAATGGATCTTTGCGAATCAGGTTATCCGTCTGAAACACAACCAGATATCAGCGGGTTATATCATATCTCTAAATGTAACACCAACTGACATCGGCAGCAGTTCCTAACGCCTGACGCCCAAGCTTGGCAGCCTCTTGCGCAGCACCTTCGTGACTGTTCGACGCCTTTGAGATATGCGCGTGGGCATGGGAAAGTGTAGGTGACGTAGACGCATTTGTGCCATCCACCTGGAGTAATTGCCGTGGAGCTGCCTTGTAGCTACGTCCAGACGTTTTTCCAAGAGCACCTTGTAAACTGTGCAGGGCTAAAGCCACGGACCTGTTTAGCAAGAAAGGACCAATAAAAAGTATAAAACTCACAATGTAGCCCTTTTTCCTCCTCACGCCGCCTTGCATTACTTACGATCCGTTCAACCTGCTGCTCCATGCGCTGCATCGCACTTGGACGCCTGTTACCGCCCTTTTGTGCCAAACCGAGGCCAACCCCGCCCCCAGACCCAAACTTGATCACCCGTTCATCCTGCGACTGTAACCCCAGTCGCGAACGCAAAATCGCGCCATACACTTGCGCATAAAAATCATCTGCATATGGATCTTGGGTTACAAGCTGCGAAACCTGGATGCGCGTAATGAAGTCCTTGTCGGATTGTGTCATGAGGTCATTATATCGGGCCTATTACCATCGTCACATCAATGCAGACCCTATTAGTAAGGCGGCAGACTCACCATATGTGCAATTTTGGCGGCCTTTCGACGTCTCCTCTCCTCCATGCGCTCGGCTTCGACGATCTTGCGCATCGCTTCTGCGCGCAAGGTTTCTTGGTCGGCCTGGCTTGCAACGTCGCCTTGAGAAAGTTCCGACAGAAGACGTTGCTGCATCTGGATATTCGATGACGTACGGTCGCCTGCAAGGGGAGGAAAATGTAGGTTGTTGTTGATGACAGGCGATTGAGATCGCTGGCGCCGTTGTTGCTCCTGGTATTGTAGCAAAAGTTGATGCTGCAACTGTTGCTGCTGAAGGGCGTGTTTGATTTGAATTTCAGACATATTTGTCGGAGTCCTTCTTGCAGCAAACTGCTCCTGTCGCCTGTCTTCCAGCAACGGCTGTGCTTGTAGCTGCCTTTCGAGTTCTTCCACACGCAAATGATCTTGTATTTCATACAGGCGTTGTTGTTGCTGCTTCTCTTGCTGCTGCTGTAACAGTAATATCTGCCGTTGATTTTCGAGAAAACGTGGGGACTGCGATGTGGGGAGCATTCGGGGTGGCGGTGTACGCTGTTGATGCAACAACTCTCGCTCTCGTTGTTGCTGCATTTGCCTTTGCATTTGAGCTTCCACCCTCTGCTGATAAATCTGGTGTTGGCGCTGTAGCTCCTGCTCTTGCAACAGACGATATTGTTCTTCCTCTTGCTGCTTGCGCTGCTGCTGAAGAATAAGTAGCTCCTGTTGGCGCAAAAGTTCCTGCTGGCGTTCCTGCTCTTGTTGACGTTGGGCAACCAATCGGGCCTGTTGGGCCGCGCGCATCTCAGCCTCGATCTCCTGAAGCGTACGGACCCGAGTCTGACTCTGGAGATTGGGATGGACATTTAGTGTATGACCTACCGTTGCACTGGCGTTGAGTGCGAACGGAGAAAACCTCGCCTTAGGAGGGGTTGGGGAAGCGCGTGGAAGGTCAGTGCTGGCACGACCATTACTATTGGATCGGGGAAGCACGGAAAAAGGCGATTTGTCGTCCCAGATTGACTCAAGAGAGTGCGTGGCAGAGCGAGCTGTAAGGAAGGGAAGTGGATGTCAAAAAGGAGCTCATATGAGCCAGATGTAGAGGGTATCGTACGGGGCTGGCTAGGTCTTGCAGGCGCTAGCTGCTGAGCCTGCTGGTTGGGACGCTGAGTTTGATGAGTATGATTTTGCTGAACCTGACTCTGATGAGTCTGAAGATGGAACTGCTGGTGACTCTGATGTTCCTGCTGGCTGAGCTCGTCAAACTTGTCATGCTGGTATACAGTTCGGTGGGATGGCTCTGGTTCGTGCAGGCTAGAATTTGCGAAATCAAAGTCCTTGCCTGTGATATGGTGAAATCAACAAAGAGTTTGACGGCCTTGAGGGGTCGCTCACCAACTGAACCGACCTGACCAAACGTCTCATCGTTGAGCTCATCACCGCCCTCTTGAAGGGCATCACCAAGCCCGTCGTAGCTTTCCTCGCCCCATGTATAGACAACAACGTCGTCCGTGACAAGTTTGCGCCGGTCGTCCTCTAGATCGTTCTGAGGGAGACCGAAGAAAGACATACCAGCATCGAAACAAAATCAAAGCCGTAAACACAGATGCAATTGTCACAACAAGTCACAAATAATCGACAACATTCACCAAGAAGAATATGTCACTCTTTTTCTAAATACTAAGCTTATGAACCAGTTCTAAAAAGTCAAGCAGGGTGCTCGCGCTCCATGCCTGTGTGTTACACGAATCCCGGCAAAATTCTCCGTCTCCGTTGGTTAACTCGGGCAGCCCAGCCCAGGCGTCTTGCTTGATGTGGCGACGGGGTGTCAGCAGAATTCGATGCAACTGATGCAGGGTCTGGTTGTGGTCCTGCAATCAAATATCAGTTGTTTGTACCTCCCATAAGGAAAACATTCCACGCACATCTCTTCCCTTGCCCACCCGCATGTCGAAGTGCAAGTAAGCTCGCAAAAAGTACCCAAGTGGCCATCCCCATTCAGGACCCTATAAGTATGTTAGCTTCTCCTTCGCATAAAGCTCCAGATATCCTACATTGTGATAATTCAAACCCTTTGCAATGGTTCCATCCGAGGAATCGTTTGAGTTGTCATAAATCGGACGATATTGAAGATCTCCGGGGTCGAGGGTCTTCATGCCAAGTGGGCCACGTAAAACCTTGTCTGCCAACTCGAGCGCCCCCAATGCATGTTCATCGACAAATAATTCAGGCGCTACCGCCATAGCAATGGGGAAATTGCATCGAAATTGATAATCAGCCCATTCCCTGTCAGGTCCAGACCCATACACGTCTTTGTATATTCCCCTCCTATTCACCAAGCTCGTTGTAAGTTTGTATTTGACATCATTCGAGGGGTCTAAAAGACTACATCAGCAAACACTCCGAGCCTGCTGATTCACATACCAAGAGGAACATAAAAGCACTTCTCAAACGATGATTGAATGAGATCCGACCACTCTTTGTAAGTGACAAAACGCGTCTGACCCTTAACTGTAGTCCCGCAATTAGTGATAGTCATAGACACTCGTCATATGTACTCACTTGTGGTGTCTACGCCCCTGAACGGGAATTCACCCTTCGTTGCCAAAACATCCAACCACCTCAGTGTGCTTTTCAGCAACCCGATGATCTCTACAGGCGCGCCGTCTCTTGGGGTCCCGGGTACTCCTTTCGTACCAGCCTTTTCAGACTCTCCCATCTTATCCATCCAAGTTCCACAATTATACTGGTTTCCGCCCATAACCAAACCTGTCTCCCAATCAACGTGTATATCGATATCGAATCCCTCTGAAGTCATCTGCATGTCAAGGTTCGGCCCTGCGTTGTACTCCCTGAAGTGAATCCCATCAGCGTGGCGTTGCAAGATTTCCTGTATGATCTCAGCCAAAGTGCTTGAATAAGCATACGTGCGCGAGTCATCCCATGCAACCCAGATGTCATCCTTAGGGAATCGGCGCTTGATGCTTTCAGACAAAATCGATATCCCATCTGGTGCCTGTTGGACGTAGTCCTGAATGTTTTGTAACATCCACCATGGAGAGTCCCGTGAATTGTATCTTGGATTGCGAACAGAGTCTAATAAATTCGGGATTAAACCATGCTTTAATGTCGATGCGAACGCGAGGATATGTTTTTTGGCAAATTCGAAATTCCCTGTCGCCAAAAACAAGCCACGAAGTGAAATGAAGACGTCGCGACCCCAACATCTTGCCCAACCAGAAGCGAAATGAGGTAGACCGGCAGCCAGGGTTGGGGTGTTTGTAGAAGGATCAAGTGATGCTGATTTCACAAGCCCATGCATCTGGACAGCGCACATAGCCAAGTCCTGCGTAAAGGTATGGCCTGACACAACAAATTCCGAACACTGTTCCACGATGGACCGTCGCGCTGCCTTGTACGCTTCCGCAATGACTAAAGCAAAATACTTTGGTCGCATAAAGTTTGGAACTGCAACTTTGATTTGGTCAAGGCGAGTTTGCAGCCATTGGGCGGGTTTCGCAAGGTTTGGGAACATGTCCGTTTGCCTAAAAAAAAGTGTCAGGACCTTGCATGGGGATACCACGTCAACGGCGTGTCCTTACTGGCTCAAGCGTTGGTGCACATAATCCAAGGCCCAGCTGCCCTCCCGCAGGTGTGCGCATAGTGGATGGCCTAAATCGTTATACCTCATAATACTCCTCAGGTAGTGCATCCAACCTTCGAGGCCACAGTAAACCATCTTTCCCAAACCAGGAATATCGTAACCTCCGAACCTCCCTTCTGTCGCATCCCTTTCCTCTCCATCAGTGCGATAAAGCACTACATTCAAGTCGACGAGATTGAGCGCGTCGAAGGCTTCCTGGGCGCCTGATGTACAGAAAGGTTCGAGGGAGGTGTCAAACTCTTGTAATTGCGTCCGAAATACCATGATGCTGCCAGGAGGGAATCCTCCGGGAACAATGACTTCGGAAAATGGGCCTTCATGGTCGCGCCCTTCGGTCACTGGCGCCGCTGTCAAGTCTACGAGGGTCGAGGGAAGACCTGATAATAACTTGGCGTTTTTGTCGGCCTCGTATGATGGTATGTCAAGGCTCATTCCGAAGATAAATTCCGCCTTCGTCCTCCGAAGCTTGATAGGCTCGACTGGTATATATACCTATGTTAGGGAAGAAGTCCATACATCGCCATAACTTTACTCACTGAAGCCACGTTCCTTCGAGCCCTTATGGAACGCAGTGTGAGCGACTAGCAAGTACCCCTGTTGTGTAAAGGGTTGAACTCTGTGGAGAACGATATACTGAAGCGAGTTGACAACTGCATTACAAAAGAATCGTCGATACGCACATCATTTTCCTGATGGACATGACCTTCTTGATATCCTTCGAGCACCATTTCCAGATGCAAATTGTTTAAAACCCGTTTTGCCCTGGCGATTCCACTGTCATCGCCTAGACCCGTCAGCGCATAGCGTCGCTGCTCCTGAACGAGGTTTAGCAACTTTGGATATAAATCGTCAAATCCTTTAACACTTCCTATAGCGCAGAAGCTGAAGGCGACCAATGCTCCGGTGGACAAGGCATCCTCAGCGGACCGCTTATTCAATAGCGTCTCGTTGTCATGGGTGAGGTCGTAAAGTAAAGCATGAGGCAACGACCCGTTCAAAGAGGTCACCACAGCCTGACGCACGGGACCCTTGCCAGTAGGGCTAAGCATTTCCTCGGGGGTCCGCAAACAGGCGCCATCCATGGATCCAATTGGTTTACCAAGGCCATGTCTATAAAGCAAACGTGAAAGCTCTTTGGGATCCCAACCGTTACCGCTTTCTCGAATCAAACTATTGATACCGAGTTCGCGGACAAACACCAAATCCATATCCTCATTGCCCGTAAAGAGTTCGGCGCAAACGTATAAGTCGGGTCGCACCACACGTGCTGCATCTAACATCCGGGTGCCGACTTCGAGAGGTGTTGAATGGCAGTTGTCGATCCTAAACCCATCGAATGTTTGGGCAAGAGACGTCACATAGTTGGTCATATAGGACCAAAGCCAGGGATTCTCGGAGGGTGAGGTTCCATAGCGCAACTTGACACAATCACTCCAAACAATAACTTCTCGGCGCAGATAAGCTTTGGAGGGGAGAAGAGCAAAATTTTGAAGGGGGTCTGCGTTCCATATCCACCCGTTGTTTGCTAATGAGTATGTGAGAGGATCAGCAGTCGTCGATTGTTCCAATCGGGTGAAGTAAGATTCAACGAGGGGGTTTCTGTCTCCCAATTAGACCACTAAATTTCGGCGTAATGCGAGACATACACTTTGGAAATCTCCCCAAGCCTTGGGCCATGAGCTTCGAGTCTAGTGTATTTCACGCGATTTCGGATGTTGTCGATTGCAGCAGCGAGGTCACCATCCCATTCCTGATACAATGGAACATTTAACACGTCCACTACCTTCACCCAAGCCTCAGATAATGCATCGATATCGTTTATTTCCACAAAGGCAGCCCGCACCAGACCAGCAGCAATCGAACTGTCCACGCTGATCCCAAATCGGGATGCGAATTTGCCAAGTCCATTGACTTTCCCCTCGGCCCTGAATATGGCAGCAAGCTCAACAATACTTTTCCCCCTTAGGGATTGGCCTGCTGGCCAAGGGGTGGTTGTATCAGATTGGAGAGCCGCCTTGACAGAATCTTTTTCACGAATTGGATCAAGGACATAGTATTGCCAGAGGTTGAGAGCTTTGACTTTGGCTTCAAATGCGACAATGAGGGTGTTAAGATCCTCCCCGGATGCTACACTGGTTGGCAAACCCTGTGCTGACAAAGAACTAGAAAACTCGATCATAGCTGAGTCGAGCTCAAGCGCGGGTGTGAGGTGCGGTGTGTTGGCCGGACTAAAACCTAGGAAAAGCTGAATCTTTGGGGGACACAAGAGTACATAAGATTTTACCAGCTTCAGGATGTTCGGTCAACCAGGGGCTATCATTTGCGGTGTGGTTGAGGACGACATCCGTCAAGCTCAGCAAGCCATACTCGTCTCTAGCAATCTGGAGTGCCTCTTCCGCGCGACTTTTGAGATTGGAAGGGCTATCGGTGGTCAGGCTTGGGTCATAGTTCATTTGGTTCCGAATGGAATAAGGGCTATTGCTTTCCCCCCGTTCTTGTAGAGGTGTGTAATGAAGCATAGTGTAGCCACGCTCCTTTGCTTCTTCAAAGTGTGCTCTCCAGTCTTCAATAGGCCCCATCCACTTCGACACAACAGTCAATATAGCCAGTCCGTCCAGCGGGAGGTTAACAAGTTCGTCCATGATAACACCTCCCTCGCCAGGTGGGGGTATACCTAAATCCTTTTTCAAAATGGGGGATCTTGCTTTGATCCTGATGATTGGGTCAATATTGAAGTAGCCCTTGCGACCCTTGAGACGCTCGCCCTCGTCGTTGTCATATTCAAGCCAATACATAAAAGCGCCGGCGTGCGATATGGGTAAGTCGACTTGAATCGGCCTTGAAAAATTCGTCGGCAGTCTGCGCAGACGGAAGGGGGGTTTAATACACGCATAGAGCCACTAAATAATACGAACTTTCGCTTGGTAAATTTTTCGCGCCCAAATAAGCCACCGTCAAGGGGGAAATTGGTCTTGAAAACGCCATTTCGAGAAGCGGGGGTGCCAGCATCGATCGAGACGCGCAAAATGTATGGAATGTATGCAGGCGGCAGGCGGATATACTAAACATCTCTCATCGGAGACCGATCAGGTCAAAATCAGTTGTAGCGTACCTGGCGGTCCTTGTTGGGGCCACCATCAGGGTCTAGGCGAAGTTCATATACTTGAATTGGTGGTTCCCCCGCAGCTGGTGCCGATTGAAAGAATTCGATTCCCTCATCTGCAGGGGTCTTAGGGGTTATTGGAGATATGGGAGAGCTTGGGGTGCCAGACGCGGACGCATTGCGCGAGGAAGCGCGAGAAGATTTTGAAGCTGAGCGGGGAATTTTGACCGAGGGCTTTGGCCTCCCATAGGCCTGTTTGCGACCTTTTGCCATGATGAAAGTAGGAAGGAACGATGGATTAGTCGACGCGCCGTTTATAAGCCGTTTTATTCCATTACAACAACACACAAACATACAAAACCAATCTCATCCACTTAAGGAAAGCTAACTGCTATATAAGGTAGGGATCATCCATACTTGGACATTGCCTGTCTACTTTACGATTGCTGCCTCTTAAGTTCGTTAGAAAAAAGCACCCAACATTCTTCCAAACAGAGACTGTGTACCAGCCCCAGACTCTGACATTTGCGATGATTGCCCAACCGCCTCGCGCTCCACATCTTCCTCATCTGAGCCTACACTGATCACACGCCCTCGTCCATCTGTGAAGAACTCAGCTCCTGGCTTTGGCGGAACCGTGGGCGGAATTGGCGAAGGCGGAGAAGACACCTCACACGAGCAGGTCCCTGAACCGGTCCACACCACTCTTCCACGTCCATCAGTAACGAAAGGTGGCTCCGGTAAAAGAGATTGAGGCAAAGGATTATCATCTTGTACATGCATAGACGCGGAATCCCGGAGAGATATATTGACAACCGATTCGTCATGGGTCTCTTGTTCTTGAACAGGCCGCATATAATCCACATCGCCATGTTCATGAACTGCGAACTGGCCCGAGTCAGATTCACCATCTTCACTAGCGCTTGAGATGGTCGCACTGCCTAAGCGAAGCATGGATTCGTGGGAAACCGTGTCGTCCGATAGCCCCCCCTCTGGGCTAGGTCCGATGTTCGGGGATAATTCTACATGAACGTATGAATCATGTGGGTGGTCGCCGATCAGTTCAAGTGGAGGGGGAGTCCTCTCCTGATCGGAATCTCGTAACGAGGTTAAAGAATTCATCATATGGTTGGCCTGCATTTTTGTCAGTAGGAAAAAAAATACGGGCAGACTGGGTCGTACCAATTCTGTTAAGTGTTGATACTCACTGCGGCGGTGTTCGGTATCATTTTGGCTGGTCCAAGAGGAGGGAACTGCCACATCTACAGTTTGTCTCCTCCTCCTGCCCGTGGTTCGGCCTCGCTGGCCCTCCAGACGGCCTAATCCTATCCGTAATGCATCCACCGCTGCATTTAAATTATTTAACGCAACACCTTCGGCCAGTGCGTCATTCAGCAGCTCCAGTGACCGCCCTATTTCCCGCAATTGCCTCGCTGTACCCTGACTGTCCTGCCCCTCCAGCTCGAAATCATGCCCTGGTTGCCCGTGCGGTTGCTGTCGTGTTGTGATGTAGTCTGCATGGTGGAAAATAAGACCAAGATCATCTCCTCCTAATATGGGGATTGTATCAAGGCTGAAGTCGAACGGTTGGAATCGGTTAGTTGATCGACTTCGTAAACGGTATGTCTGTGTTCACATTAATCATGACTCGTAGAGAGGATTCTGTCACTAACCCGCATGCACACGTCTACGCCATCTTGAAAAATATGAGGTGTTCCATCGTCACTGCAATGCTTGTAGAAACAATCTTTGCCGAATGGACACAACGGATTACATTTGTTCTGTAATAGCGACTGTTGAAAATACCTGTATCCAGTTATAGAAGTAAGTTGAGGATGTTCAATGGTGTAAACTCACTTGCATGGGAGTTTTGCCATGCTCTCTTTGTACATTTGAATTGTTTTCAGCTTCTCGGCATCGCCATCTCTCCAGAAAACTGATGATGGTGTTATAAATTTGGAGGGCGCGCGACACATGGGGCATTTCTTCGTGTTTCCGGATTCTACAACGTCTCCTTGTTTGCCTGCGGGATCTCGCCATTGCTTGATGCACTGAGGGATTATTGCTTGGATCAGTTTTTTGGAAGGAATACGATGGACAGAACGAACCGCCAGACAAAACAAATGACTGCATCCAGCTGTGTTAAAGGTGAGGCCTGAGATAGCACTAAGATGAATTGTGCTCACCAAGCAGGCCGAACGTCGTAGGCCTCTCAAAACAGATTGAACACAGTTCCTCATCAGCATCTCCAGTGCCGTCGTGAGAATGGAAGGGTCTTATTGAGGTGGCGATATGCCGAAACCAACATGCGTCTCCTCGCTTGCAGAAACCTGATTAAGAATGAGTTGACTATATTGGCTGGAAGGAAAAGGTATGATCACCGTTGGCGTAGAATTTGCATTGTTTTGCCTGATCATATGGGGTTAACAAGGTAGGATGGCCTGCTTGTGGCTCTCCGTGAAGAAACTTGCAATTAACACCAGCAAAGCATCCTCGCTCGGTGTTGTAGTATTTGCAAATGCCTCTCGCCTTCGATGTGGGCGGTCGAATAGTAGTTGACATTGTCATGAGGACATTCGTGTAAATGCAATGTGGAGCAGATGGCGAACGTCAAGAGCAAGGGTTTTGGAAGTGAGCTCGGGGCTGAGTCTGAGATTGAGGTTCACGTGATGAAGCCAACCCCCCTGTTGGCCCAACATGTCCTTATCGTCAACTACGACCATCAAGAGCCAGTTGACCACGAATCTTGGCCCAAAGGCTCCAGTTTACTTTGAGGCCCTCAATAGCTTCGTGTCAGGCAAAAGTTCGCGCACGGAATTTGAAGAAGCCGTGAAGCTAGCCTTGAATTCCGCTTCGCTTGGTATGATTTATCCCTAACTCGCATTTCGATTATTCCTGAAAATAATATTAGTCCAGCTACACAATGCACTCATCATATCTCTTTTTGATGCAACCGCTACCTTAAAGCGTCTCCCCACCCCTCCACCCCCAGCAACACCCAAGCCTCCTCCGCGAAAACGCAGAAGGGCACTCCTCCCTTACCAGGGGCCAACCTTATCAGATGATTTGCGTACTATGCGGTCACATCGTCTCAAGCGTTGGACGTTAGCAGCGGGCAAGCGCGAAAGGGAACGCATCCAAGGCCTTCAACACATCCTACCCCTCACTGACCCTCCACGTCCTAGAAGAGATTTAGATGAAATAGCGCGAGAACGTGGTGTTACCCTAATTCCAGAACGTGGAGATCCCCCTGGCAGCCGTTTACCAGTTCACCTTCATTCAACGAGCCGTGCACCCACCGTGCAACATATTGCCGATCGCATCAACCTTATTTGTGCACAGAATAGTTTGAACGCCCCAAATCGTAGTGTGCCTACGCTTTTAAGCCTTGCATGCGAGGTGAGTGGAGAATCCGTTCCAATATTGCTTATTTTGCTCAGACCAATCCTGAAGGCGAAGCTGAAGCAGTTGATCACTCATGCGCTTACACTTACAGCAAATTCACTCGCGATCTCTTCTATAAATCCTTCCACCTCAGGGTCACATTCGTCCTTGGGTCTTCACCATCACCATCACCTCAAAACCCCCGTTCTTTCGCCATCATCTTTTCAAACGTTGTTCACTGTATCGCCAGCTGACCTGCCGAACAAGTCCGCCACAGCAATGCGTCTGGCATTGTCTCCATCTTCCGTCGAGGTGCTTGCTTGAGCTTGACCGTTGCATTATGCAGCTGCTGAACGCTACTATCCTAGGAGGACACTCACGACCACGACGACGTCTTAAAGGGGCGTGAGGTCCGTGATCAACGATGGCAAATTATGGCACTTTTATGTGAAAGAAGCACCGTTCGAGATGCTCTCCGCGGCCGTTGACCTCTCATTTAATTTTTGTTCTGTGGCCGCTGGTCGGAAGCAACTCAAACAGGAACACCTAATGTAGATACTTCTAATAAGCATTATGGTATTGCTGATGGTGATGCAAAGAGATGTGATTGGTGGCAAATGCGTCCTCCAAGGTATTAAATTTTTATTAATTCAGCGTGTTCGTTGTCTACGAGCTAGAAATCTCTGCGTCGATTGATGCCAGACGATCATGCTCTTCGATGTTACTAAGTGTGTGTGAGTACAGGAGAATAACCAGTGATATATCGACCCACATTGCTTCCCATGGGTAGTCCAGCCTGAGGGGGACTATAATGAACTGGAGAGGTCCGGTGTCGGTCGGGACTTACCAGACATCACCAACCTCGGCTCCAGTAAAGTACCTGTTGATTATTCAGAGGCTGGAAACAACAATCGAATATCAACGCACGGTATATGAGAGTTGATTTCTGCCAGCTTCTGCTTCGCCTTGTTGTGCACAACAAAGACACCAAACTTGGTGAGGGAGCGGAGGCCTTCGCGTTCATCCTCAGGGTAGGACTGAAGTTCCCTTTCGACGTCTTTTTGGAGTTCCGAAAGTGCATAACTGGATTAAGTTAATGAATCAAGGTGATTAAAATGAATGAGAAAAGCCAAGAACTGGAGTGTTTTGCGGGTATCATCAACTTCATCCTAGAGTGGGAGTTAGAGTTATGGAAAGGCATGGTCAATAAACAACGGCCTACCACAATTAAATTCCGCTTCCCAACTAGCAGTTTCCCGGAATCAGGACCTCTACATCAGGATTGATCAATATTGAAAAGAGTGGCCATGAGCTTGCTTCATACAGCCACTGAGTTCGGATCACTTCATGACCTATCTGTTCAAATGTAGCGCCTGGAACAGGCTCATACAGTGAGAGGCCAATTGCTTGGATCTGAAGTGACTTGTTGTGTGTTTCTTCTCTCAAAAACGTACGCTAATACGACAGGAATAAGAGATGGTAGAACGCAGTGACTTCAGGTGCGTACCATAACACGGGCGGGAAAAAAACCCCTGTGGTTGCAATGAGAGCCTTAGTTATGCTGCAGTGCAAATGGTACTGACCCTCCTCCTGCAGATCAATTTTTCATTGAGCCGCCCGCCAGCAGATTTTAGGGATAGAACTTGCCGATGGCGATCATGAGGTCTGGATTGAATTCTGAAGCAATCTTAGGAGTGACCTTCTGTATAAGGTTGTGTATATCATTATAGGTTACGTGCAAATGCTGCACTTCGGAGGACATATTCAAGCAAGAGAGTAAGAGACTGGTCAAGATTTTCAGTAGGGTGTGTTGATAATCAAATGATCATGTGCAGCCAAGCTGTAAATAAAAGACCATCTCATTACATCAGATCAGTTCGACATGTCTACCAACCCTCCTGGTATGTTTTGTTGTTGTTCATGAGGCTACATGGATAATCATTTTAAGATGGAGGAGCTTCTGGATCTGGAGTGGGAGCTTCCACAAAAGCGATCGGAAGCCTTGCTAAAAAGCAGAGCGATGTTACCCGACAAGGCACCCAAAAGCTCAAGTTTGTGCCGACCCTCCCTCAACGACGCAAAAAGGAGTGAGTGTTTTTAGGCCTGAGGCTCCTTGTCCATCTCGAATAACCGATTTTTAGGGAAGTGAAAATGGTTTGTGGATGTTATGACGAGCGAGATCTAGACCTATTCCGTTGATATAATGTAATAGGAGCCAGCTGCCACATCTGCCCAACCTCTATCAACTGAGAAAGGTAGGGGGAGAGGTAGGGGCCGCGCAGAAGGAGAGATGGGGCGGGGGCGGGGGCGGGGGGTGCCAGTGGTAGAAATGACCGCAACTGGCCCATTCGCCATGGGCCCAGCATTGGCTGGTAATAGTGTCAGACGAAGCGCACCACGTTCAAACTTTGTCCCGGGTCTTCCTTCAGGGTCTGGAACCCATCCTGCGATTGGGGACAAAGGCGCACTACCCACCCTTAAGAAGGAACTTGATTTCAATAAGAATGCAGGAAATCAGGGTTTCGAAGACGGTGAAGAGGTATATTCTGATCCCGATGAAGGTGTTGAAATCGTGGACATCGAGCACGTCCGGGAAATGGACTGGATGGCGCCAGAAAGTCTTCGCAAGGGACGTCAAGTCCGAAAAAAAATCAAAAAAGAAACTACCAGTCAGTGCCCTTCAGACTGCATAGTATCTCACATTTCAATACGGACATCGTAGTCACTGATGTAATGGATGACACCAATGCCCTTGATCCTTGCGGAAGTGAAGAGGACGAGGAGCTTGACGATATCATCGAGGATTTTGCTCCGCAAGGCTTTGAGGTTTGCGTTATTGCTCATCGTGGTTTCGAATTATTGATATCTTCAAATTCAGGATCCATCTTTGTGCGAAGACAAACTATACTTTTTTCAGTTTCCTTCACCTTTCCCAACTTTTGCGCCACAAACGCCCCCCAATCCCTCCACAATGCTTGCCCCATTGTCAGATACAAAAAAGGTTTCATTCGCGGCGGATGTGAAGGCGACTCCGGATTCCTCGCGGACTGCGTCGACTGCCCCCCCAGATCAGGCCGATGTTGCCCTTGATGGAAGGATTGGTCAACTTGAACTTTTCCGCAGCGGAGCAGTCAGGATTCGACTATCAAATGGAATCCTGCTCGATGTGAGACGTCTATCACGACGATTTGCAGCTAATCAATCTATTTAGGTCAATGCTGCAACACAGCCATCCTTTTTGCAACAGGCTGTCTATCTTGACAGGGAAGGTAAGTATCTTTCGATATTGGGTGAAGTTAATAAGCAGTTCGTTGTTTCCCCTGATATCGAGGCACTGCTTGACGCTATGGAGGAAGCTGATCAAGTACCCTCTATGCTTCAGGGTGAGGAGGGTCTCATCAAGATGGATACTACATAACCTCGTTATATATAAATAATACGTGAATAAAGTTACATGCAGAAGTTAAAATACAAGCAATTAGTTGGATGGTCCTCCGCTGTACTCTTTCACAAAATTTCTCCAAACATCCTCTTGATGAGGCTCCCCAGAAACCATTCGAAATGAAGACTGTTGATGTGACTGTAGAGGAGGAAGAATATTGAGGGGTGATTCCTGGCTGCCACGACTGCCAAGTGGCGGGAGGTTGTAGGGAGGTTGTTGGTATGAACTCGAAGAGCCCGCATGCCACCTGTGCTTAGAGTCTGGTTGATGCATAGCGACAGATTCCGAGCCGTAGTCCCTACGAGTGTTTGACTCAATTGGAGCTAAGCCACGAATGTATGAATCGTTAAACAACGGAGTCTGTGTGGTCTCTCTGGCCCTCGGCATGGCAGAAAATGGATGCTCCCGCATGCATTGATTATGTCCGGGTGAAAGCTGATAATTTTCGTGTTGTTTCGAGACTTCGTATATGGCATTCCCATAGGTTGAGTCAGAATATATCAAACCCTGTGATGGAAAACTGTCTGGGGTGCTTGAATTCGAATGCAGCCTGATGACTGATTTCCGTCCACCAAGAACCTCAAGCTCATCTGGTGCGGACAAGTCCCTTGGATTGTTATGACGCTCCTCTTTGATTCCGGATTTATGCGCCGAAAAAGAGTTGGCTGCACGTTGAAAAAGTGATTGAAGGATTGACTGACCAAAGTTAGAATGACGAAAATTGATCAAGTCGAAAAGCCATACCGCTGAAGCAGATTCGCGGCAGGCCCGTGAGCCCTCCTCGTAGAGAGGAATAGCAATTTCGAGTTCACGAAGAGCATCTTTTACCAGCGTGCAGCTGGGGCTTTCAATAATCAATGCTGCAAGTACAATCTAACAACAACTTGGTGAGTTATGGTGGAACAACAAGGGAAGGTTGGGTAGATTGCATACGCAGGATGAATACACAAATGACCAAAAGTACCAGAACTTAGATGTCATTTCGGGATGGGTCTGATAAAGACCCCTTAAACTTGAGATCAGGCGACAGGCGCTTCGATATGTTGCTAGAACAGAAGGTGCATATTTGTGGCTAAGTGGGTTATCCGACTGCTCTCTGATGGCAACCACAAAATAGCTTCGATGGAGGTATAAAAGATCTACGCATTCGCATTAACCCACGACTATGATGAAAATAGATGTTGCACGTACTAGATTCCCGGAGACAGAGCACATTGTATTGTTGCAGTGCCCATGTTGGATCATTGGACCATGTGCAACCTGGTTCAGATTCTCGAATTGGGGATCGCAGGTGGTCGGGAGTGGGGAATTTACGCAGACTTTTGTCGAGCTCAAGTAATGCGGTGTATGGTGGTTTTTTCTTTTGGAAAACATGTTGCCCTGTCGCAGTGATACAGGTCGCTGCGTAATGATACTTCCAAAGATGCCCTGGCGACAGAATATCAACACCAGACACGAATCGGGATGGCTGTCGTTAACCTTACATCCATGTTGCACCTCCCCATTCGCCTTGGTCCGCATATCAGGGTCGTCTGGAAATAGACAGTCCGAGTGACCTAATGTGAGAGCCGGCGGCCGACCATGAACAACTCCCTACAATTCGATACAGGTTAGTGGATTGTAGATTCTTACACACCATTACGGACCATCCAAGAATCCCAAGTGAAGAGCTCCCAGAAAATCTGTTCCGTTGTCAGTTAGTAGTGAACGGGAAACGAGCTGAATCCACCAACACGTCGGCGTCGCTGGACTTCGCTGGTTTCCAGTTGCCATGAAGCACTGTCCCGGTCTATTCCATGTGGTCAGCGAATATACAGTAGCGAAAACGAGCAGCTCACGTAGACCGATCTATAGCATGAATTATCAGTTTATTGGTTTGGCCGTGACATGAGTCAACTTACCGACTGCGCTAAGCGAGCGCACAGCCCCATAAGCAACCATCTTTCCGAATTGCCATTCCGATCCGCGTCGTACATGAACTGCATGATGAGTAACAACACTTGTATGGTTGTGCAAGATGCGTCTTCTGTTAGACTATCGAGAGAGAGGCTTGCACGTGAGAGTGCATGGTATTGGCTTGCCATTGCGAGAGAAGCGGGATGGGGGTCATATAATACACCACTGGCGAGCATGATGAAGAAGAGAGCCAGTCGGTGTGGATGTGTTGCTCCGATATTTGCATAAGCTGAAGAGCCGTAGAGAGGGTCTATGATTGTGTTGATAAGTTCGTTATACGGGATGGGATCACACCTTTTAAAGGTTTTAGTGCTCAATAGTGGTGTGAGCAAGAAAGTTTACTTACATCCATGAGACATGAGTATAATACAGTGAAATTAATGACAGAGCCCTTTCCTTTGAAGGTATATATTGCAGGAAAAGCCGGCTCGTTTGTGAGCATCCCTTCATGCCCAAAGGGAAAGCTATCATCAGCTCTATTATTTCATTTGGAAGGTCGAGATCTTGTGGGCGCAGGGGGTTGGGTGGACGCTGCGAAGAGCATAACGACTGAATCGAAGGGGGTGAATAAAGCTTGCAGTGGTATGAAGGGGCATTGCTCACTGGCAACAAGGCCTGAAAATGCTACGGGAAAGGTGAGAAGTTAAGAATACTATCGACGGCTGTAACGATTTTTATACCTCTGAACTTGAGGACTCTCCGTGGTATTTTGATTGGCCATCCAATCCAAGAGCAAATGATCCACTGACCCCGTTTGGGTCCGAAGTCAGACCCTCATCGTCATCAACCATGGGTAGTCGAACTTGAAGTAGGGGGTGGGAGCGATTTTTATCGGTGGTTCCTGCAAGGGCTGTCTCTAATTCATGCACTCGGAGAGTCAAGGTCTTCACTTGGTCCGAGAGCTTCTGTGCATGGGCCATAAGAACTCTAAAATATTGATTGGCAGGTGCGTCAAGAGACTAGAAAGCGGTGCTTACTTGTTGCCCTTGGTGGCAGCCAAGGTTCCTGTGGCAATACCATTAGAAGTAATACAAGATACTGGGCGGAATGCGGGGTCGCACCTTCAGGACAGATTCCAGGGCATCCGCGCCTGCAAACGGGTACAATGGTTTTAGACGTGATGATGATTTGTGCAACGATCCGAACGAACCTAATACAGGATTGGCAGGGAAAATTCCTGGAGCAACAATCAGATTGGGACACAGCATGGCAGATGTTGATTTACCTATCACACCTAAGTTTAGATCTGTAGGAGTTCAGGCATATCAACATCCAGGAGATGAGCAAGAATGCAGCGTTGATGAAGGAAATACCTGCGACATTCTGCACATGAGAGCCCTGCTTTCCGCGAACTTTCACCACCTGAGAGTTTGTTCATGAGCCCGATAATGGCTGCGTAGTGGACGCTGTCGGATAGAAGAAATGAAGGGGGAAAGATGCTTGCCCTCAACTTTTCATGTGTATTTTCGGGTGATGATTTTAAGTTTGTCAGACATTTTAGGTGATTGAATTGGACGACCCTGAAATTGATCGACTGGCGCTAACGTGGAAACGCAAGTCCTCGCGTTCTTGAGGGACCCTTTCTAACATAACAGCTTGCCTCCCATTTCCAGCGAACGCCCGCGGCAGCTCTAATATGTTTTGGACAAGATAGGTATTTTAATATTCACAATCTCTTTTAATGCAAGCTTCCTTCTTCACAAGACTTCGCAGCGAATACTTTGTGTGATTTGTTTAACGGATCATGGGTCCTACTTCGTCGTGTAGTTACAATTGAGGAAGCCCGACGACGACCGCACTGCCAGGTCGATCACGAATGGGAACAGATTTTGTGATGGAATGATGATGGCCACAGTTCACACGGGCTGAGTTCGGCTCCAACAATGGCTCCGAGGGGTAGAGTACACGATAAGTGGGCTGGGGAAGGCCCTGGAAGGCCCAGGCGATAAGAGCAGCCCCATTGAGGTGTGTATTGACTCACGCAAGGTGAAACGAGGACGAGCATCAAGATCGTATGCAGGAGATCCGCAATAAACCTGGTGACCCTGCAACTCGGTCGGCAAATTTGATGTTGCCCTCAATCATGTTTCAACAATTCATCAGTGCCTTCTCCTTTGCTCCTTAATCAACGCATGTGGAAAAGTCAACACAATTCGATAATAGTACTAACTTAAGATGGTGGGAAAGCCAACGGGTACACGCTACACATGTATGAGAAATGAACCACCACGAATGCCCTGCCATGCCTGTCAGAAGACTAGTCAGCATAATGCATAGTGATTGATACAAGACTTGAAAAGGAGGTCAGAGATAGCGGGCTAATGCCACCAAAGTAGCACCGCCCGAAGGTAGCTGAGATAAATTTCTGCACTGCAGGGGTCGCTCCTGCGTAAAGCCAAATGCCTCAAACATCATACACAACGAAGACGAGATCTTCTGGAAGTAAGTGAAGAAAAAGACTCACCAAAAAAAGCTGTGTGAATAGCGAGAATAAGGACATAGGAGAAGGAGATGAGAAGTGAAAAAAAAAAATTTGCACGGGGTCGGCCTCTTATGAAATTGAAACTCAGCCAACTCCGTAAACGCCGGAGGCAAGACAGTTGTTCTGTCCGAGTCGCTCACTGTAAAAGTGATCAATGTCGTCGTCTCAGCACCAACAGCAGGGCTTCGCTTATCCCGTTACTGCCGGATCGACCCATTCAGCTTCGGGAGATTCACAGCCACAGCCCAGTACAGCGCCAGTAGCATCTTCCTCAACCCAGCCACAGTCGAGGCAGGCGGCAGAAGAAGCACGAAAAGACCGTACCCTCGCAGAGTTTATGTTGATGCTCGATGATTACGAGCCTCTAGTATGCTTAGCCACGCGTGACCCGTTGCTCTAACGACGAACACCTTAGATTCCCAATGAAGTCACTGACTATTACTTACAGCGTGTGGGTTTTGACTGTGAAGACATAAGACTGTATGTAGGCTTTCTTTCATCAAAAGGGTGGTCGATTTGACGTTTCGATTCATGTTCCATAGAAAGCGTCTGTTGTCACTCGCTGCACAGAAATTCGTATCAGATATTGCAGCTGATGCATATCAGCATGCGCGAATCAGGACGAACGCCACAGGTGGACGTGCACGAGCGAACCAACCGACATCTGGCCCTGGCTCCTTGAAGGTCTGCTCGTCTACATCTCCTTTCTAGATTACAATATTCATAGTGGACCCTAGGACAAAACAAGGACTACTCTCACAATGGATGACCTAAGTTCTGCTCTTGCAGAATATGGTATCAACGCCCGCAAACCAGAATACTTTATCTAGAGTCCCATACTTCAAATTCGCCTTTCTTCGATACAATATCCGTATTATTTCAGCTCTAGTGTGATCGGTAATACTGTTACAAGCAACGAAGTAAATGTCAGATCATTGGGAAAATGCGACTTTGGTCACTTGGAACACCAAACCCAAGGGCTCGTGTGAAGGGCTTTCTTCACCCAAAACTCCCCATTTGATCCACCAATCTTCAGCCGCTTCTCGGGCGTTGTATCCAAATACTTCCCCATTATGATCCCACTGTTCTCTCAGCTGCTCATCAGTCCACTTTGATGCAGTTTTTGTCAGAGAGGGCCGCATTCCAATGTCCCTCATGTCTCGCTGTTCACCGGGCGGTAAAGCCACCAATGCCGCATTTGCAAGCTCTGATTGGTGCACCTGGAGACAACGATCGCGTCGCAGATCTTGGAAAGCATCAAGGAGCTGTGGTATTTGTTCCCTTGCGCGTAAGCGGGACATGAGACTTCCAAGGGCAGCCGCATCTTCTACCGCAAGAGCGGAGTTCTGGATTGTGCAAGCCTGAGAGAGAGTGATTTATAAAACCGCCCAATAAAGGTTAAAGCCTGCACACCATCAATGAATGAGCGGCCTCGCCTACTAGGACCACACGGCCCGAATGGTCAACCCAGTCATCGAGTATCTCGCGTTGGATATGTCTTGTGCGAAGGGCGTCTGGAACCATGCGAAAAATGCGTTCAAGGCTGTGCGCTATCAGCCAATTACATAAATTCTGAAAAGGGATGTAGTTGACCTTGGGTGGCAGCCCTCGAAATCCATGGCTGATGTCGGCACTATATGGTCCCAAGACTCTTGTTTACTTTCGATGTCGACATGTGTATCGGGCCAAAAGGCGTGAACACAGAACATATCCGCACGTGCTCTCGAGGTCTGATAGAAATTAAGTATCATCATCTAAGAACGTGCCGCGTTACGTACTACAGGATAACCTGGAAAAGAATTGTGAATAGGTGCGAGAAAAATGCTTGGGAAATGCTACCAACCGAAGAGAACGCGGCTATCGCCCATCCAGATGGGCCACTGATGTTAAGTGTTAATGAAAGGAGATAGAAGAAGTGGTAAGCAGCAACAAGCCTCGGGGAGATCCAGCCATTTTGACCAGTCAGGATCATCCTTTAATCGGTCAGAGGGGATCACGATTCTGAACTCCACTATTATCACAAGGACCTGAAGGGCACCGTAAAACGTACGTGTAAAATGCGTGTTCGTCGTCGACACCACTGTCTGGTTGTCCCGTAACAAATGGTTTGACAATGCTTTGATACCCATCGGCACCGACCACCACATCTGCTGCGAGAACAGAGCCATCGACTAGCGTCACAAATGGTCTTTCCCTTTCTTCATCAACGGAGACGGACGCAATGTCCGTATTGAATGAAAAAATGACTCCCATTTCCAAAGCTGCCTTGTACAGCATCATATAGAGGTCGTCATACTAGAGCAGATATAAGCAGCTGTAGCGAATTAGAGAACAACTATTTTCCTCACCAACATTAAGAAAAATTCACCCCCCGTCTCTTGCATAACATCCTCTTGCCATTCTAGGTATCCCTTGAGTTGACCGCTTTCCACTGGGGGAGGGGGCTTATCAGCGTTCGCCCAAGCGGAGAAAAATAAAACAGGAGGAATCAATTATGATATGCTTACTAGAATGAAATGCGGTCCTGCGACATTTTTGTGCCTTGGACAACTCATCCTTGAAGCCCCATTCCAAAAGGATTTTACTGAAATTGGGGGGTACCCGTACACCACCAGAGCGCTGAAAGAGGCGATGGTCAACCGGGAACCAATGAGTGACGTTTGGGACAAACTCGGTGCAATCCATTAGCCTTTTCCATGACATGCACTCTATGGCCGCCTCGACCCAGGGCATAGGCACACGCTATACCGCTAAGCCCTGATAAGGCCGAAGACCTAAATCAATGCCTTGATGTGGATGATAAAATGCTGGGTTTGATTACCTGCACCAACTATCAAAAAGTCTATGGGTAGGGCAGCCTGTTTACCATCACTGGCGCTGACGGTGTGTAAATGACGAATAGTCTTCAGCGGCTTCTGCACGGGGCTTGAGGCGCGAGCTAAGCTAGCGCTGGAACGCTGTTCCCTCAGTGTGTGGCTCCTGTGTGGGCTCAGAGATCTCGAAGACATTGGCTGGGAGTTTGATCGAAAACAGTTAACGCTGATAAGTGAGCCAGGCGTGATAGGTTGATTGATAAGGTTGTCCTCGGCATTCTACATCGTATGTAGTGATGTCAGTGGAAAAGAAGAGCGGCGACGCAGAAGAAACGGGAGAACATGTTGGCAACAATTCGCTGGAGAGGTATCTGTGTCAGTACTCACATCCAAGATATTATGGCGGCCTTGTTTTGATTTACAACACCAGTTGTTGGTCATGGGCATACTGACAGCGCGTTGACGAGACTAAGCAAATTGCGAGGAAGAATGTAATGCAAGAAAGGGGGGATGAGGGGGATTACGAGGACAGGGTACGTGTGCAAGAATCGCGGGTTTTGACACATCCATCCATGTAAGCGAATCCAGATGGGTGTTCGAAGTGATGGAGAGAACATCAGATCAGGTATCCACAGAAGACATAGCCAAGGGGGGCAGCTTGTCAAATCAAGAAGTATTGATATGTTTGAGGAATAGCACTAGCCTCAGCCAGCCACTTGGAGGGGAACAACACTTGAGAAACTTTTTGTCGATCACCTTCCGATATACTCGGACTCTAATTATAAAATTCAATCAAACGTTTCATGTTCTTAAAATTACGTAATATCTATCTTGTCACAATAGCATTCCCAAATTTCGCACGGGGGCTCTTTTGATCATGAAGCCATTGAAACTGAAGCCTACCAGCAATCCATCTTCCCCGTTTGCAGGATACGATGCTCCATCTCCTCTGCCAAGCCCATCGTCACCTCTGTCCTCGCACTCTATTCCCATCTCTCTCCTCGATGCCAGGGACATGAAGTTGTTTGGCTACCATCCTCTAACAGCGACAAGGGACATTGGCGTCGTCAGGTGTCGAGATTGCAGTAAACCCGTTCTCAGGAGTTTTATTTTAGAACATGCTGGTAAGTGATTCCTTTAATCTTCCTTAAGACTCGTATTCAAATCAGATCGCAGATAATTGTTCCTCAATACGAGCTGCAAGTAACGACGCCAAAGGTAAATCCAAGTCTGGAGGCACCACCATTTGCCTCGACCTAGGTAAAGGCCAGAAATGCTGAATCCCTTCAAAAGGTTCCAAGAAACGCAAGGCTTCTCTTTCACCAGAGGACCCGTCACTTCCTGCCAAGAAGAAGGCCAAACCTCCACCAAAGGTGACCAAGGGCCGTATGAAGGGCCCCGTCGATTATGATAAGCAATGTGGTGTCATCAACGACAAGAATCTGCCTTGCTCGCGCTCATTGACCTGCAAATCCCATTCAATGGGAGCTAAACGTGCTGTTCAGGGCAGGTCACGAAATTATGATGAATTACTCCTAGAATGGCAGCGAGCGAACAACCCCAATTTTGTCGAACCTGTTAAAAGAGAAACCAAAGCAGAGAAGAAGGAGAAACGTGAACGAGAAAAACTGGAGAAAAAGCAATTAGCAGGCCAGGCTGCCGTTGCTCTGGGGCAGGATCGAAATAGCTTAGGCTCGAAGAAGGCTATTGGGAACCAGACTAAAAAGGTCGGGAAGAAGGCCGCTGCCGCTGCCGCCGCCGTGCGCATGGCAGGTGATCTTGGAGGTAATATATCTGAGGACTTGGACGACCTGGACTCTGAAGCCGAAGTTGACGAGCTTGTGAGGGCAGTCAGGGATGCCAGAGACCGAGGTGTGGTGGGCGTACCATTAGCGGTTCCATGCGATGCTGGGAACTGGTTTATACAGCGGCGCGAGCGAGCACGTTGTTGCCGGGACTTGCTCCTTGGGGCCCTTGGTAGTGGGAACGCAGGAAATAGCGTTAACGCGATGAGTTTAGCCAACCGCAGTGTAAACCTAGGACATAATGTCGCACTGACAGGTCCGCGTGTTGGGTGATTTACAGCATATGTAGTGTTATTAATATCCATTGTTATAAGCGTGACTGAGTGTTACTACAAACAAATATTGATTCTCGACGCTGAGCGCTGACCCACGACAACTTCATCCTACTATTATCAACCTCCATATGTACCTCCCCGCATTACATATTCTCCTGGTGTTCGCCACCACCGCCAACGCTCTCCATTTCTACCTTGACGCCAACCAGAAACGCTGCTTCTTTGAGGAGCTGCCAACTGACACTGTCGTTGAAGGTGGGCCTCCCTCCTGACCACTTCAAGTTCTACGCCCTGAACTGTCATGAATAGGCCATTACCGTGCCCTTGAATGGTCTGAGGCGGAACAAAAATATGGTCAAAACTCTGAATTGGGCATTACTGTTGAAGTCTTGGTCACTTGATTTGTCTATAGTGAGAGGTGCTGTTGCTAAACATCCCGTGTAGGAAGAACCATCAGGAGATATCATGGTAAAAACCACAGGCCCGAGTGACGGGCGCTTCACGTTTACATCTCATGACGCGGGTGACCATTCCATCTGCTTGTCCACCAACTACACCTCATGGTTCAGCCACACGCACATCCGCCTCTACCTTGATATTGTTGTGGGTTCAAGTAAAAGCGATGTCGCACACGACCGATCACATGTTTCCGAGTTGGCCTCCAAAGTTCGTGATCTTAACCAAAAGCTTGAGGATATTAGGATCGAGCAGCAGTACCAGCGGGAGCGAGAGGCAGACTTTCGAGATTTGAGCGAGTCAACCAATTCGCGTGCTGTGTGGTATAGCATTGCACAGATTATTGTGTTGGTGGGCACATGCGCGTGGCAACTACGACACTTGAAAGTAAGACCTGATCTTGGCATATTTTTTTTTGGCTCACGACACGCTGTTTAGCGCTTTTTTGAGGATAGGAAAATGCGATGATGCTATATGTTCGGAACATTACCTATTTAATTGACATTTACGCATCCACCAATCCTTTAATTGTTCCTAAAGGTCACTACTACATGCTCTCGAATTTGAGGAGCACTTTCTTTCCATATCTTCCCGCTGACATCTTAGTGATCGTCGACCGAATCCTTTGGGTTGCGTCCTCGTCCGTTACACTTGCCCTTATCGTCACTATTTCGTGCTCAGGTGTGCTGAGCTGTAGAAGAGTTAGCAAACCTCCCTGGCACAGTATGAAGGAACAACCTTTCCCCCGATGATGAGTGATACCAGGCTCTGCATCAAGTTTTCTCGCTCAACTGGGGACTTCTCCTTGTACCACTGAGTCTGCCAAAATCCATGGGATGTCAAGTTCTTAAAAATAAACAGAGAGGTCGGAAGCGATAGTGGCTGCTTTGACATTGCGCCATAAGATACAAGGTGGGCATTCATTCCAAGGAGCCGAGCCATTGTACTTGTTTCTCTGCCACCTGTGAGGAATTCCCATTGAATATCGGGGTGGAAAGGACGTGTTGGGAACGCACCGACACCATTTAGACCAAGGCGAATTTCCTGTTTGCGGAACGGTGAGCAACATAGGCGTGGTCATTCCCCTGCTTGACCAACCTTTCCTCCTGTCAAGGATTTAATTTGTTCCATAACCGCTTTGTCCTCGATATCGTCGTATGTGAGCACCTGTGTGGCTCCTAAATTGAACAGTTGCTTCTTTAGGGCGTCAATGTTGTCTCTGCGTCGTGTAAGCTCTTTTCGAATCCAACGATGTGTGCGACAATCACCTATTCCGCACAAGGTTTAGGGTTTTCAAGCCACGAGCGGCTGCAATTTGTATGACAGCTTGGCCAACCTGTGGTACTGAGTGAGGCCTGAAGGCAGGATAAAGAGTGCTTATTGCTAACGGCACTGTTGGCACCATTTTGTACGACCCAATCGCCTTCATGCAGATCTATAAAATCAGACAGCATGTTATATGCAGTCGGTGGATTGACCTAGATAGGACTTTATCTCAGTGTCTGTGTATCTTTCTGGTGTGAGAACTTGCTGTGAGAGTGGCTCCTTGCACCTCTGTGAGGTGTTCCGCATCTGGGACCTTTAGTACATCGGCGACCCCGACATTCCTGTGAGAGCACCAGGTGCCTGACTGCTGCTTGGTCATGACCACCCAGTCACCAACTTGCACGCTTTTCACTTCTTGTCCCACGGCAACCACTTCAGCGAGGCCTTCGTTGCCCCCAACGAAAACTGGATCGCCCTCGCTTCCCTTGCCCGCAGTTGTGAGGGAGCCCGTCTTGGTTGGTTTGGAAGGGTATACACCTTCAATTACATTGATGTCTGCTGGATTTATAGGGGACAACAGGAATCTCAAATTGACAGAATTCGGTAGCAGATTGGAAGACAAGGATGGAAAGGTAAGTACGTCAAGTACTTTGGTTGGATCTCCATTCTGGGAATAAACCACTGCACGATCGGCACGTACAACCGAGGTCGAAAATGCCCTGCACTGTTTGGACACGAGCCGACGGAAAAGGTTGGTCGACATTGGTGGAGAAAGCAACAATGGGAAGATGTGGAGATAAAATTAGTTTATTTCACAACTTATAAACTACGTCGGCTACTGTCCGCGCACTACATTCGAACACCCAAATCGTCCTTTGGTGTTCGCCCGTAACAAGTTTTTCGCAATCCCTCAGTGCTTGAAGTGTCGCTGCCTTCTGCATTGTCCCATCGTCAGAGTGCCCGTTCACAACAATGATCCCACGTTGGATCCAATCCAAAGCTATGTTTTCCCTCCACCCACACCCGGTTAAGGCCGCCTCGAGTGTGTGCACACTACGCCCTTGAGCCGCCTTTGTCCACGAAGAACAGAAGTCACATTTTGGTCTTGTTTTGTTGAATGGTTCGCGTGCCAACCATACTACTGCATTTTCGAGGAACTTTTTGCCTACAAGAGTTTCTGGCATGAGGGGAAGGGGTGAGGTCTGATGACTCGACTGCTTGGTTACACATCTATGGGGAACTGGCCAAGGAGGCGGGTTGGGAGGGTTCGAAGGGCGGGTTTCGTGGGGTGGTGGCTGCAGTTGAATCGGATGGAATCTGTCAGGCATAATTGTATATTCTTCCTCTGACAACCCAGGGCTTAATGGCTGCAGCCGGGTGTTTGTAACTTGTTCCAATGGCAAAAAGGACCCCATTGCTTGCGTGATGGAAGGCATTGGAGGCAGTTCATCCTCAGTTGATGTTTTTCGATCCAGACGCCTCAACCTTTGCTCCCATGCCTCAGCCGTGGCTTTCCTCTTTAATGAGCTATTGACACCAGGAGATACAGGCTTTCCCCAAACGCTGTTATTCCAGTCATCAATATCCTTGTCTCGTCGATCCCGACCAACGACCTGCAGCGCAAGTTTGTGTATATCTTCTAAATGGATGGAATTTTGCCAAGTACGTTCATGTCCACGATGGATCTTCGTTATTCGGGGGAACCGTAGTTCATAGTGCTTTCGAGGATGTTAATAACAAGCAATAGCTATTATGAAAGCATAAACCATACTTTGCATTGAGGTGCTTTGGTAAATCCTGCACCATACAATTCTGCAACCAAGGGTTCCCGAAGGATATATCTCGGAGGTGCCAGACGGGGGAATAACAAGAAATTGTAAAAGAGGTCATTCGTGGTCTAAAAGTTCATTCAAACTTGATATGAGTGGAGGATTTCGGTGCAGACCATCGATGTGTGATATGAGACGGGATTTGAGTTCTTGATGACAAAATTGATGTCTTCCAACTCTTGGCGACTAAGGCCGTATGAGGCGGTGAAATAGACAAAGAACTGTGGTCTAGCTGCAAGCTTCGGTACCAGGATGAGAAGAAGCCAGTAGCTAAGCGTATTATAGTTGCAAAACTTACATTTCTTTGCATTTCATAGCTATTTTTGAGAGCGCCGATGTAGAAGGTGGTCAAGACAGAAGGCCCAACTTGATTAAATTCAGAAACTATATTTCTATATTCGAGGCCTAAGACTCACCATGAAGTTCGTTGGCTCGAATTGGGTCCCAACCAGCTCCTATGATCAGGAGATCGAGACAATCCCCATGCCCTTTAATGTAGTCCTTTTTTACTTTAACCCAGGGGAGTCTATAGTCATTGTAACGCGACTCGTCAGCTTTGATGACAAGCCCTTCTTGATTGTCTGCGATGTGCTCTGCGAAGATCTTGCCGAGGGCAACATTGGGGTATTTCTCACTCATGTCAACGCAGAAGCGGCCAGAGAGCATGGCTTTGCCGTTGACAGGATGTATAACAGACTCCAGAACAGCCCGCCGACGACAGTATGGATGGTGAAGCAGCGATATTGAATCAAGGAGGAGGATGTCGAAAAAAACAAGTGCTAGGCTTTGGGTACCAGACGAATCGGTGAGCATCGAGGCCTGCGAGCATCTGTGGCTATGTTATATTCGCTCATCATTGGTATCCTAGGGGCAGCTCTTACCCGTTGTCTTGATGAACTGATTGAGGTTTTCTCTTGCTACTCTTGCTGCGAACCCCAATGGCAGTGTCTGCGATAAGCGATCTTATCCTCCAAAACTCTGACCAAAGAGGTAAGTGACTTGCTGGGAGGTGTACTTATTGGTCCACTGACCATCAATTTTGATGCCATTCCAAGCCACCATTTCTGCATCCAAAATGACATTCAGCTTGATCGTGCAAGACGACCCTGGTTCGTTGCATGCATCTGACAAACCAAGGGCTTCACGAATGATATCATGGATGGCATGTCGGTCCATTGTGGAATCACGACCGCTTTTGCTGAAAATGACAATGCGAGGTGGGTGGTTGGGGAGTGTCTCAACATGGATCTGTGCCCTTTCGCCGCCATATTTTGTTTCAGCCCAAACACGTTTCGATGGCTGCAGATGCAGATACTTGAGGGCGTGCGAACAACCAATCCCTTTCTTAGACTTCGGGATCTATGAGGGGTACTAATGTTGGTATGCAAGGTTGGTCCATACTATTGTCTTACCTGAATCTGGGAACCAATCTGAGGGATTATGTCTCCTTGGAGATGCTCAGGCTTGTCAAAACTCGCTGTCGATTCGCATATATCAGATCGTACCCGGTAACACCTCAAAAGCCATCCAGAGGGGTCCCAAACATTCATCGCATGCTCTATGGTCAAAGTTTGAACGGAGTTGCTGTTATACTTGAGCAGAGCTAATGTATAATGCGTGACGGGTTTTGAGTACAGAATAGGTCCAAGGTCTTGTAGAATTATCTGTGTGAGAAAAGACGCGTCGGTGGGGAGTAGGCGACGATACAAGTCGTTGAGTATTTCTCGTTGACACCGGCGCGTCTCGGGGTGGTATCTAGAGCGAACCGATTCATCGGAATAACCAGAGTGAGATGCAAGTTCATCTAGAAGTGTGTCAACCTGTGTGATACTGATAGGACTGATATACGTGTCGTCATACTGGAATACGTTGGATCAGTCTGTAATACATATAACTAGGATCTCACATACGGCAGAAGTTCTTTCCATGACTCTCTGCACTTCCAGCCCCAAACATCCAGACGAGCTCTCCACATCCCAGACAAGGTTTCTTGTATCGGTACCAAGACAATCAGCAAGCAGTTTTATCATTGTGGTTTCTCGAATGCCATATTTCCGCGATCGATCTGAATCGGGGAATATGAGCTTGAAAGAAATGGCGGCGGTACCAGGTGGGACAGGCGAGAACTGGTCGATCAAGGTATTATACCATCTGTTGAACACCCGAAGCGCGGGATATGTCTTGCTTTGGGTGCTGGCAGGTGCATTGCAGGCCTTTCGGGACTCGATTTTGGCAATCTCGCGTAACAAAGAGCAAATACTTTGGCTTGATAAGTAAAAGTAAAAGGAATTGGGCATGGATGACACACAATGAGAAGGGAATGCCATCCGACTGAAGCGACATGGTCTGCTTGTAAGGGTTAGATACTGTATTACCTAAATATTGAATTGCCCTCGAGGAACAGTAATATTTAGTCATAAAATGGGAAGTAAATACTAGTTGGACTCAAGTAGGAGCTACTACATTAAAGATGGGTTATAATTGCCCGATAACGAAAAAAAAAAAAAGGATTGACAAAGTGCAATGGACTGTGGTATTGGTAGATAACTCGATAGAGAAAAAGCGGTATGAAGAATCTCGGGACTAGATCATCTGCAGGTACCTGAACAACAAAAATCCTCCGCCGTAGTGAGAATGAGAAGGGGAAATGGGAAATTTCAATGTGGAACTGAGGCTATGGATACTCTTTCTCCATTTTATCGATTCGAACGTTGTCTCGCTCGCCCATATGCTCGTCATTTGAGTGGAGATCCATGGACTGACCATTGATGGTTACCGCACCATCAACCCGCAGCTCTGTTCCTGGAGTGGCTGGTCGCGATGAGGCGATGCCTGATGAAGTTCCAGTCGCAGTAGACACGAGTTGCTGGTTATGGGGGTAATAAGACCGACGTTGCATCTTTTTAAAGTCATATGAAGTAAACCTAGGGCAAGAGTTGTCTACATCTTGGCTGCAAGATAACGTGTTCGACTTACTGCTCTTCCATTTGACGCATTTCAGCGCTCAAATTGTCTTGGTTCGCTTTACGAGCCTTGGCTTTCAGGGGGTTATCCTCCAATAACAGTTCTTCCAATTCGTGAGACGCATCGAAATTAGCTTTCTTATGCTGTTCGTGGCTTTGTTTAGTTATACATCTGCTGAGATAAGTAAGGGAGGCGTACATCAGGTATAAAAGGGGGGATTTGTTCCTTCGTTTCCAGGGTATCCCAGTCAATAGGCTTGAACCAGGCATGGCGCTTAAGCTCTTGGAGACCTTCTCCGTGAGGTTTGCAACCAAGTCGTTTGGGAGGGTCTCGGTCAAGAAACTGTATCGGGTCAGCTGTCACTGATGAGGAGTTGTCAGATTAAAAGGTACACACCCCCTTGATCACTTGCATGCCGGCACGGCTGCACTTGGATTCGGCATCTTCTGGCCACCGTAAGGGGTCCTTCGTGATACTATGAGTAAGCTCCTGGTTGCTTTTTCCTCTAAAGGGTCGACGAGAGAATATGAGCTCATAGGCACACACGCCTAGCGACCACCAATCAATTTGATAGGAGTAGCCTCTTTTTGTAAGTATTCTGTAAGGGATTGTTATAAGGAATGAGTAATAGGAAGGTTTTAGAGATAACTACTTACTCGGGAGCCATATATGCCATCGAGCCTGCCACTCCTGTTAGACGACGCTCGCCAAAGTGTACAGCAATATTAAAATCAGTTAAATGGGCATTTCCACGCTCGTCAAGAAGGATGTTATCTGGCTTCAGGTCACTTCACAAAGACCCATGAGGAAGGTGGCACCGTGGGAAGCATATAAGCATACCGATGCATGATTCCCATTTCATGTATAAATGAGAGCGCCGAGGTCAATTGAGCCATGTAGAAACGAATAGTCTCTTCTGGCATAGCCCCGAGTCGATCAAGGTGGACTGTGAGATGGTATGAGTTACATGGGATGACAGCCGGTATGCATAAGCTTCGGTGACAGACATACATCGAAGATCCCCTCCTAGCATCAAATCTAACACGAAGAAACAGTTTTCATCGTCTTGGAAGGCATATCGTAGATTTACAACAAATGCATGGTCGATCTGGTATAAGGGAGGTTAATGAAGAATGCATTATGTGGTAAAAAGAAAACCTCCGTACCTCTTCCAACAACCTGCGCTCCTGAATGACGTTTGATACAGCTTTCATCTTGACACACTTAGTTTTATTTATATATTTCAAGGCGTAAAGATCGCGAGTCTGCTTGTGCTGGACCACTCGAACCTGATTTACACGAAAATCTGTTTGCACGCAAGACGTCCACTAATTCCAATTGACGGACCTTGCCAAAAGCACCTTTCCCCACACACCTCAAGAGAACAAAGTGAAAAAGATTGACATCTCCATCAAAATCGATGGGCTTGAAAGCAAAGAATTAGAGTATTCATAGGAGGCATTGGGCGTCGGGAACCGACCTGTGGTCGACAGCAGACAGCGCCCATATAGTTCGTGAGTGGTCGTGGAGTAGTAACGAGTGGTCAAGGCAGAGAAGCCCTCAGGATAAGAGACGAGGCAAGAGTGGTGGTAGTAGGGGAAGGGAGGCGAAAATATGTATTTGGAAGGGGGAGGTATGGGGTAAAGTCTGCGGTGATACTGGTCGTGATGCTTTCACTAAGATATATTGATTTGTGACCCTGTCACTGGATCACACGGTCACCCACAAACACAATCCACCATCTATACCTGTCTGTATACCCTTGTACTTGCATGTCTCCGCGAGCAGATTTCCTACGGCCTCTTGTTCTTTCAGGGCCATCTGGTGTAGGGAAGAGCACCCTCTTGCAGCGTCTTTTTGGCGAATTTCCTGATAAATTTGGATTCAGTGTTTCGCGTAAGTGTCGATCTATGCAGTTGGTGTTGCCTAATAGCAAATCAGACACAACGCGCAACCCCCGTCCAGGCGAAGTGCATGGGAAACATTACTACTTTGTAACGCAACAGAAGTTCAAGGATCTTCTCCAGGAGGATGCTTTCATCGAACATACAGAGTTCTCGGGAAATCTTTATGGCACAAGTTTCGAAACCGTCCGAAATGTCGAACAACAGGGACGGCGCTGCATCCTCGATATAGAGGCACAGGTAAGTTAGATTAATCGCGTCGATGTGTCCGGCCTGTCGAATTCACTTAGGGTGTTCGCCAAATAAAAGGGACAAATTTAAACCCCATCTATCTTTTCATTTCTCCACCCTCGATGAGCGCCCTTCGATTGCGTTTACAGCAGCGGGGCACGGAGACAGAAAGTTCTGTTCAAAAGCGGCTAGCGACTGCTCTGAACGAGATTGAATTCGCGAAGGAGCCCAATGTGCACGATGTGGTGATCATAAACGACGATCTGAGCAGGGCCTATGAGCTTTTCAAGAGAGTAGCCCAAGGCGAAGCGATTGCTGGTGATGCTCTGCCGCCACTTGACGATTGATACCCATAAACTTAGCACCGGAAACAAAGGAATTTACTGTGCCATGCATGTGGGATGATCGGTGACAATGCACTGACGCCATCGCTTTGATCGGTAATATACGTACATAAGTTTTATTTACTTTTTTTTAGAAATGTATTTAACCAAAAACAAAACGACAGGTTGAACTCGTTTCCCTCTTCGAATGGCTACATTCTGCCGCAACCACGAAGGCTGGCGGGTCGTCTCAAGGACAAGAGATTTTGACTTGACTCCATGTTTTGAAGAAGGTCTTATCATATCTCCTCTGCTTGCAGCCTTTCTTTTTGCAGCCATCCTGCGTTCAGTGTCTCTCAGTTTCACCCTTCCGTTGCCCAGATCTCCCCGCAGCCGGCGCGTCCTTTTTGCCAAGATTGTAGGCACTCCTTCATGTCATCTTCTGTTCATCTAATCCTTATTGCCATCAAGGTCCTCTTGTGTACCGCCCTCGCAAGCAGCATTGCCAACGTAGCCTTCATTTCATCACACAAAAAAAACGTCCCTGTGCTTGAGTCCTACATTCTCGAGCCAATTGCTTTATGCGCCGGAATATTCGTAACCTGCTTCAGCCACAGCAGAACCAGGACGTCGTCCGTCATCCTTTTACTTTTCTGGCCGACCTATCTCGCCGCACTCGCCATATGGATTCGGACTGCAGTCGTAATCGACCTGGACTATATTCGGCCAATTATGGCCCTTAAATGTGTCACACTTGGGTTTGGGATGCTCGCCTTTGGATTAGAATGCCTTGGTCCTGAGTATGAGCTTACAATTGACAAAGATAGCTACCCATCAGAAAACCCTATAACAAGAGCAAATGTATTCAGCATTTGGGTGAACATCTTCGTCATTTGACTGTGTGCTGAAACTTAGTGGTGGCTGTTTCCAGACATTCAGTTGGATGACTCCTCTAATGAAGACGGGCGCCAGACGGTTTATCACCGAGGCAGACATGCCTCCCCTCAAGGAAAGTGACGAATCGATCAACTTGGGCAAAGATCTAGAAAAGGCGATGGCTACACAGTGAGTCGCCAAAGCGAGGAACTTACCCCTTCTGATGCCCAACTTGGCAGTACACTGTGGAAAGCCCTCTTCGTCGCATACGGATGGCCTTACGCGGTCGCCGCTTTTCTCAAAACTTTCCAGGATTTTCTTGCCTTCTTACAACCTCAACTCCTTCGATGGCTATTGACATATATCTCCCGCTATCAAAGCGCTCGCGTTGCTCCCACCCACAAGTTATCACCCAGTAAATTTGAGGGTTTTTTTATAACTGCAGTGATGTTTATTGCATCTATTGTGCAAACCATTGCATTAAATCAGGTGTGTGCCGTATGCAGTGATTTACCATTACCATTAATCGCTCATCTTTATTCAGTACTTCCAAAGGACCTTCGAAACGGGGTATGCCATCTACAAGTGTTTTGAACAATGAGAACTGAATTCTTGTGCAGTATGCGTGTCCGCGCAGGCCTCGTAACAGCAATATATTCTAAGTCGCTAGTCTTGTCAAATGATGAAAGGAGTAGAGCATCTGGTGACATAGTTAACCTTATGTCTGTTGACGCTACTCGGCTGCAGGATCTGTGTACCTACGGTTTGATTGCGATTTCCGGACCTCTCCAAGTTCGTGATTAAGCCTTCCACCCATCCTGTCCAGCTCATTCCATGGCAGATCACCCTGGCATTCATTTCACTATACAACCTTCTTGGTTGGGCTGCGTTTGTAGGAGTAGCCATCATGGTCGTTTCGATTCCTCTGAACACATGTTGGTGATTGCTTTATATTGTTTTTAAAGGCCATCTCACCCTGTCTATAGTCATTGCACGTATTCTGAAAAGAATGCAAGAGCAGCAGATGAAAAATAGGGATAAGAGGACACGTTTGATGAGCGAGCTTCTTGCTAATATCAAGAGGTAGGCCACACTGGACCAGTCCGCATATTCGACGTGACATTGATTATCCCCCAGCATAAAGCTTTATGCGTGGGAGTACAGTTTTACCAGAAAAATCATGGACACCCGCAACAATCAAGAATTAAGGATGCTGCGGAAGATTGGAATCGTTACCGTGCGTTTCGCTCAACTTATACTGCCTCAGTGTTAATGTTTGGTTAGGCTTGCAATATGGCCCTTTGGAGTGGCATTCCCTTGCTGGTTGCTTTCAGCTCGTTTGCGATTGCTGCCACAACGTCGTCTAAGCCTATGACATCTGATATCATTTTCCCCGCCATTTCCTTGTTCATGCTCCTTCAATTCCCGTTGGCTATGGTACATTATACTGATTGGATATGCCTTAACCGTCTGACAATGACAATAGTTCAGCCAAGTCACGTCGAATATCATCGAAGCGATCGTTTCCGTCCAGCGATTATCATCGTTTTTGAATGCTGACGAATTGCAGCCTGATGCTGTCAAAATGATTGGAAAACCATCTATCCAGCTTGGGGATGAGGTTCGTTGGTCTTAAACCTTATATTACTGCACTATGAACAAACGCTGTGAAAGGTATTAAACATCAAAGACGCCGATTTTTCGTGGATGAAAAGCGTGGCAGCACCCACCCTGGAGAACATCACCTTGACCGTCAGGAAAGGGGAACTCGTTGGGGTTCTGGGTCGTGTTGGTGCTGGAAAGGTCCTTTCTTCCTCCCTACTCAATCCATTGCGTTGACATTTGAATAGACCAGCCTCTTGTCCGCCATCATCGGGGATATGACTCGACGAGAAGGGTGTGTCACTGTCTCAGGAACGGTTGCTTATGCCCCCCAAAATCCCTGGTAAAGGGCTGTTTGAATGCACAGCTCAACCGCTGATAATCCTTTAGGATTCTTTCGGCTACTGTGCGCGACAATATTCTCTTTTCTCATGAATATGAAGAAACATTTTACAATCTCGTAATTGAAGGTGAGGTGGCGGCGCAAACCAACCAGCCTCCTGTTTAAGCTGAAATTACGGTAGCCTGTGCATTGAAACAGGACATATCTCTACTTCCTCAGGGGGACCTTACAGAAGTTGGAGAAAAAGGTAATTTCCGTTTTCGATTATAGGCAAGCAGGTTGCTCATCTATGCCAGGAATCACGGTATTGAGGGCCCGTTCTTTAAATGATAACTGATAACTCAACCGTATCGCAGCTTAGCGGAGGTCAGCGATCGAGGATTGCCCTAGCTCGGGCTGTCTACGCAAGAGCCGATTTGTAAGCTGGTGATTTCTTGTAACTCAAACTATTATAACCCTTGGCCAGGACATTGCTCGATGATTGCCTAGCTGCAGTGGACAGCCATGTTGCCCGTCATGTCTTCGGTAAGAACCAGATATCACTTTTCGGGTAAATAATTTGCTCAAGTCATCGTAGCCCATGTCATTGGACCAAACGGCCTTCTTGCAACAAAGGCACGAATCTTGGTCACCAACAGCATCGCGTTCATCAAGAATTTTGATCACCTGATATACATTCGACGTGGGATCATTCTCGAATCTGGCTCCTACGACTCGTTGATCGCGAATCCTCAAACCGAATTATCTCGCCTTGTGTAGGTGAAGATTTTCGTCCTTCATGAAGCAACTTTTCATTTCAGCTGCAGTAGAGGATACGGAAAGAGTGATTCTGGGGCTTCAACACCATATGCAACGAGTGGAACCATTACACCTGGAGACGAGGCCCAATCAAATGCGGACGAAGGAGACCCTCTCAAGCGTGTCGAGCATGCAGTCGTTCTCTCTGAGAAACTACGGCATCGGGCAAGTTTTGTGAAAGCGAAACTCTTGGACCACTCTTCGCTTCCAGCACCTACAGCCACAGGGCTCAGTCGCGAGCACCAAGAACACGGTCGCGTGAAAGTTGATGTATACAAACAGTATATCAGTGCCACTTCCAAGGTTGGGTTCTTTGGGTTCCTCTTAACAACCGTTGGTCAACAGGCTGCTTCTGTTTCCGCGACGTTTACGTTGCGGTATTGGGGAGAACACAACCGCGGATCTGGTGACAACTCAGGGATGTTTAAGTATCTGTTGATTTATGGTTTGTTTTCGTTATCGTCTACAATTCTTGGTGGTATCTCTGCTATTTTAATGTGGGTTTATTGCGCGCTGCGAAGTGCCAAAACCCTGCATGATAACGTGTGTATTATATACTATTTACAGATGATTGATTGACCTTCAACTAACACTCCTAGATGCTATTATCCTTAATGCGAGCACCATTAAGCTTCTTTGAATTAACTCCCACTGGTCGGTAAGTGGAAAATGGGATTATGAGCGTCCAATAAACTTACCTGACTGCAGTGTCTTGAACTTGTTCTCTCGGGATACCTATGTGGTAGACCAAATTCTAGCTCGTGTCATCCAAGGACTCTGCCGTACATCAGCTGTATGTCTCTCCATCGTAGTGGTCATTGGTGGAAGTTTTCCCCCATTTCTTCTCGCCGTTATCCCTTTGGGTTGGTTCTATCTTCGGGTGATGAAGTGAGCCGACACCTTCTCTGGAAGTTGCTCCCCGGTGTCTGATCCATTCTAGATATTATCTTGCTACATCTCGAGAACTCAAGAGAATTGATGCCATTACACGATCACCCATCTTTGCCTGGTTCTCTGAATCCTTGGCGGGGCTTTCAACGATTCGTGCGTTCCACCAGCAAGCTGTGTTTATAGAAGCAAATCAGCGCCGCATCGATCGCAATCAAGTATGCTATCTTCCCAGTATCTCTGTCAACCGGTGGCTCGCTGTGCGCTTAGAATTTGTTGGAGCTCTGATTATCCTTATCGCTGCACTTCTTGCAATGACCGCACTCATAACTACTGGGGTCGATGCTGGATTAGTTGGTCTTGTTCTATCGTATGCATTGAACACGACTTCGTCATTGGTAAGCCTGTGTGACCTGCCTGCCCTATATGCTATGCCAATCCCCATCCCAGAATTGGGTTGTACGTTCTGCAAGCGAGGTGGAGCAGAACATTGTCAGCGTTGAACGGATATTGCATCAGACAGCGGTCGAACCTGAGGCGCCACAAGAGATCACGGCGAGAAAACCAGGTAGAAGTTGGCCATCTGAAGGGCAGGTGGAATTTAGGAATTACTCTACACGGTATCGCCCGGGATTGGACTTGGTTTTGAAGGACATCTCAATTGTTACTGTACGTTCCAACGTGGTCCTCATAGCATCACCTGATTGTTGTGCAAACAGCTGCCGAGAGAAAAAATTGGAGTTTGTGGGAGGACAGGTGCTGGGAAATCATCAGTGAGCCAAGCGACTATTCCTGCATCTCGTTAATTGACCAGTGCTAGCTTCTCCTTGCCCTCTTTCGCATAATCGAACCAGCTCAAGGCACAATTCTAATTGATTCTGTGGATATCACCAAAATTGGGTTGCACGATCGTAGGTGACAGCCCTTGGAGCTGAATTATGCCCTAACTTGTTAATAGTTCGATCTGCTATTTCGATCGTTCCCCAGTCACCTGATCTTTTTGAAGGTTCCCTGCGTGATAATATTGACCCTGTTGGCGTGCATGCCGACGCTGACATTTGGACTGCCCTGGACCAGGTATGGTGATCAGCGTGTGGATCCAGTATCGTTATTAACCATTGCTTAGGCCCATTTAAAAGGATATGTAGAGACACTGCCAGGGTGCTTGGATGCACCTGTGCGGGAGGGTGGCTCGTCGTTGTCTTCTGGTCAAAGACAATTGCTATGCTTTGCAAGAGCCTTACTTCGAAAGGTCCGTGTTGGCTCATCTCCTGCTTCTATAGTCTGACGGTTGGGTCTGATCCTAATCCAGTCGAAGGTCCTGGTTCTGGATGAAGGTATGCCCAGTCCCCTTGTGTTATATATAACTCAATAACTGATCTGATATCTATATAAGCAACATCTGCTGTTGATCTTGACACAGATCAAGCTATTCAAGAGATTATCCGTGGTCCAGCATTTGCACATGTGACCATTTTTACGATTGCGTATGTGTTCCTACTTGTTGAAGCTTTCAAATTGTTAAACTCTCATAGGCATCGTTTGAACACTATTTTGGAATCTGACCGTGTTCTTGTAATGGAATATGGCAAGGTTTGACATTTGGCATATTTTGCAAATGCCTACTAATAAAAACACAGATTATGGAATTGGATTCACCAACAAACCTCCTGGGTGATAAAAATTCTCAATTTTATTCTCTTGCAAAAGAAGCTGGATTAGTTTCATAGCTATATTGGTACCTTTTTTGAGATTGTATTATAGTAGTTACCTATCTGGCTAGATACAAAAATGAAATGCTTAACTACTATTTTCTCTAAATACTACTTGATAAGTAGACTTGTAACCAGCCCTAGAATAAAAGTTATTACAGAAGTCAGATAGAATGGAATAGAATATATTTTGGCTGACTATATTATATAAGTAATTTAGAAAACAGTATTCCCTTGCCAGCATATCATAAATACATAACAGAGTGAAAGTAAAAGGGGTAGAAAACTATATAACATATTGAATAGAAAGATGTTGTGATGATGATATTATATGAGAGAGGTGGAGAGGTAAGGTAATATTGTGTAGATTAAAAAGGAGAAAATGTTCAATATATGATACTCCAAATTCTACTAGCAAGTTTGATAGCTACTAAATGACAATCATTTGTAATTGTCATATCCCAAGTCACACTC
>JASFDG010000008.1:8515-26084 GCA_036937095.1 Phaeolepiota aurea
TCTCGCTTAATTCGAGGCGAGTAAGGGCGGTGAGATAGGTCCGAACTCAGGCTCGGATAGTATTGGCGGTAAGAGAAGTATGCAAGCGTGGTGCCAAGCACTGAACCAATGAGGACATCATGCCAGTGATCTATAGGCAAAGTGGTGAATTGATGGCTTTCCGACATAGAAAAATTACATACGGCGATAGTCCATGGTGCGGGATATCGCGACTAATGCCGCTGCAGCAAACGGAGAGAGTGATAACCATGCTTTACCCTAGATATACGATTTAGATGCACATCGACTGGCAGAAAATGAAGGCTCACAGCATGGCCACGGCTATCAAACAGATGTAACTTGCCAGCAAGATAGAAGGCCAAGAACCCAAGCCCGGCAAATGATACTGCGGCAAGAGTCAAATCGACGAAGAAAACACTATAACATTGGCTTACAGCTGGAATGACCGGACGGGAAGCTTCGAAAACCGTCACGGAGGATGGTAGGATCAACCTGAGTACAAATTGTCCAACTTGTCAAGCCAAAGGTAGGATCAACGACACCCTCTGGTGGTTGGCACCGATCGACAATGTCTGAGCAACCAATTAGCACCTACGGTTGTGTAGTCAACCCTCCGAACTTACCTGGCCGCGGCCGCCCAACAGTAATTTTTACAAATTGCGTTACAGCCCCAGTGAGGGAGAGCCCAAGTATTACTAGAGATAATTAGCACATGGTTGACCGTTGGTCAGGTAATCTTACAGCCAAGAGTCGCTATGGGGGTGTGAGTTGAGCCCGAAACAACGTTGGGGCATGCTCACAGTTATGAAGGTCCCACCATGAGCGCACCGTACACAGATTGATGACGGGTTGTAGAATGACAGGAGCAACAAAACAAATCATATACAAAGCAAGATCCTATTCCATGCATTAGCATTGTTAAATGTGAGCCAAAGTGACTACTTACAGGGACTCGTTCATGAATAGCATACCTATACAGGTCTGAGTAGATGGCTAGAAGGCTTCAATGTTAACTCACGGGTGCCTGAGCCTGAAAGGTAACGGATCATGTATCCATCGTGATGAGCGCGCTGTTCCGCTTGGTCACGGACATGGTACGTACGAAGTATCTGCCAATGAAAACACCCTCCTATACCCATCGACCTTGTCCAACGAAAAGAACATTGCACTGAACACTCAAAACCATTAAGCTTCGTAGATATAGTCAAGTTGACCAATACTCACGCTAGAATTATAGTGATTATCCTGCATTATTTTCATAATGAATTGTTGGTCGTGTGCCAGTGCTTTAAGACTCACCAATCAGGTGCATATGAAATCAGGAGCTTTCGACGGCGTAGGGGAGAGATTTGCGGCTTTCTGTTCGTCGAGGGCATGAAGAAACGTTGCATGAGTTGTTGTGGTAGGAGATGAGGAGTAGGAGATTCAATTCGGGTATAAGACATAAGCAGGGTATTCTTGTTCCGAAGGGAGTTTACGTAGAAATTTAGGACGTTTGCAACCTGGTAACTGCCTTGGAAACCACGCAGTGACAATGTGCCAAGACACTTGAGGATATAATTTTTAATTTCAATCATGTAAATACGTAATCACCCTCTTCGTTCGAACCTTGGTCGTTGTCGAATGGAGTCTAACGATGACAACGATTCACATTGGCTTCCTGGTATGTTTTGGGTAATGGATGCCTGGATACACATTAATCGATGACCAGAGTATGATGCACTGCTTCAAAAGATTGCTTCCACAGATGAGGATGTGTTCGCAATATTTTGTGCCACGTCCGTGAATCTCGGCTCATGTGCACCTTACTTGTAGTACAGACTGGTCTAGGTTGCACCCCATTGTCAAGAAGAAGATTGAAAAGGTGTACAACTGGCTATGTGATTGAATCCTAAAAACCAACATACTCAAAAATTCCTCAGAACATCGCGCTTTTCCTAAAGAACACATCACCACCAGAACCTCCCGTCCCATTTCCTCCAATAAATTTCCCAGGTGGTGGCCTGAAACTGCCGCCATTTCCTCCAAGAAAATTGTCCCAGATGCATTTAAATGATATCCCCGTAAATTATATGAGTGCAGACGAGGCCAACGAGTTCAAGGGCCATATATTTGCCCAACTTGACGAATTTTCGTGCGTAGTGGTACCTCCCATCGCACCGCCATTTAACAATGACCCCCCCATTAGTAAAGCGCCGTTTACGATACAAAGACTTTGTGAACTCTGCATTAGGCCCCAGGAGAATTATAAATCTGTTGGCAAATATCTGCGCGCAGTTGAGAAGTCCATTCTCGTCACATCAACATTGGATAGCTTCCCTCCGTTGATCGATAGTGACAAAGAGGGCCTTGTTGGCCACGGGATCGTTGGAATGGGATCTGCACAGCAATCCGCACCCAACACACCACTATTTTCACCGATACCATTTCTACACGATGATGCTCGGCGATCAAAGTCACGAAGTCCCCCCCCGCCAACACCTTTGTCACTTGGACCAGCCGCCGTTGATGGGAACCCAGAAGATGTTAAAGCACTCGGACTTGTCGATGAGCTAGATGATCCCGGTCCAGGGCATATGAGCGACCATCCCACAGCATTGAGTTCTGTAACAACCATCGCCACTGATGCTAACGGGGGCGGCGCTCGGGGCGGTGGCAGTGGAACACGGCCCTTCCTTGGAAGCTTAGAGCAGAGATTTGTGAAATCGGAAGTCAAGGTCGAAAGCGAATCAGATAAAATGGTACTCGATGACGACAAAGAGAATGCCAAAAATTGATGTCATTCACGTAGCAACGAGATGTAGGGTGATTAGGTATAATCTTGCTTTATTTTTTCAAGCATCGCGCCTATACGAAGCTTCATGTTGGGCTGTCCTCTACCTACACCTCCACGTCCTCTCGATGAATGGTGTTGCCTGCGTTTAAGAGGATCCGCTTTGTATGTATGAAGGGTGGCTGGCGAATAGGCCTCCCTCGTCAATTCGCGCAATGATTTAGGAGGAATCGAGTTGCTCTTAGTTGTTTCCATTTTTTCCTTGAACATTTGAGTCGTTTCCTTCGAAGCGAGTTCTGGATGGATATGCAACCTAGAAGGGTGTAGACTCTTCCTGACGTTATCGGCTGCCCCGTCTGCTCTAAAGTCGTCTTGTTTATCGGAGGCGGCACCGTCTTCCAAGTTCTCCTGATGATGATAATTATCTGGGATTTCCAGTCTAGATTTTGGAATAAGGCCTTCTTTCTTTTTCTGCTGCTTCCATTTGCTTTTGATCTTGGCTGTTTCTACCCATGTTTGTTTTAATTTTTTTGCTGCAAGACCCTGAGCATTGAGAACGGCAGAATCAGTGATAAGCCTTACCTCTATTGATAGGATAATGCTGGAAAGTAGGAGGTTTCTTCCTTTTGGAGCTAGTAGCTTCTGACATAGCTCTTCTCCAGCTTGTTCGGGGTAACTTTCGCTCTTCTATCGCTGATGTTGAGTCTGCGATAAGGAAAGCAATATGATTTTTGGAGTTGCTGTGGTCCTGTGGATGAAACTGACGCAGTGCTTACGTGATAATGTGAAGCCCTCCGAGTCACTCAAGTATTCTTCCATTCTCAGTCTCCTACCTTCAACAACCCCCACTCAGTTTTCATACCTTTTGTTTTACATTCATCGCATGAGCGTGCAGAACCTCAATTCCTATGGTAAGAAAGGCCGCGTGGCCTTATCGATCTGAGCGCTTATATCGACCTTTCTTCCCAGATCCCTTTGCAGACGAAGGGGACCCGCTCGGAGACAGCGCAGACGTCGGGTCCACCGCTGACTATATCCATATTCGCATACAGCAACGAAATGGAAGGAAGACTTTAACCACATTGCAGGGATTGCCAAAACGTAAGTCGTTTCCATCAGGCAGTCATTTGGTCTTGGCTGAGCCTGTCCACAGAATATGACGCAAAGAAATTGTTGAAAGCATTCAAGAAGGTATGTAGTTTTTCTTTAGTCCTAAGGTTTTTCTAGGTGTTCCTAAGCAAGAAAAAAAAACAGGAATTTGCCTGTAATGGAACCCTCGTTGACGATGAGAAGATGGGCCAAGTCATCCAGCTGCAAGGGGATCAGCGAGTGAAGATCTCAACCTTCCTCACCGAGAATGGAATCGAGAGATCAACCATCAAGGTACACGGGTTCTGATGAGCCACCTCGGGGGCTGCGTCCTCATCGCTCAAGCTGTTTCCCCTACCAAACCTTCAATTTCTGTGTAGCTTTCTGTTTATCAACACCTTACCCTCCATGTCTGTCTGCTTGTATGACTTAGTCTCGACGAATACGATGGATTAAACATAGAGTATGCACAGGCCGGAGAAATGAAAGACAGAAAAGAATGAAGCAAAGCCCTCCCGTTGTTCACTTGATTTTATCCAACGGCCTAAAATGGGAGTTCGTTATAAAGATATTTCGTTCACAAGCAAGTACAGACCTGTTAAACCCTCCACGCCTAACAGCCAAAATCAGCATGTAAGGAAAAGTGATGTGGAATGTTCATACCTATTCATATATTGCCTCCACGTTCTCACTTTTTTGACATTTACAGCTCCCTCTTGATTGCCTGTTACAGGCTTTCCCTTTGTAAGGAAGGCATTATCAATAGGGGAATTTCTTAAACTATTGGGTTTCACTAATTACCTTTGTCGTTCCAAAGCCACTGAGTCCCATCATGGCCATCATGGCAGCGTCGTCTTCGTTTGTAGCATCCATCTCCTCACCTCCCTCAACAACTTCATCAGAGGCATCCGGATCCAGATTTGGCCGGCTGTGCGAGGGTGCAGAAACTGCGGGCTCTTCGAAACAATGAGCAAAGGGTAAAAAAAAATTACAGGCCTTGTATAAACCTGTAGCCTGTGAGCGTCCCGGTTCTGGTCTCGAGCCACGTTCACAGTCATCTATATCTCGAGACGCTCGATTGCGGTCATTCTTGGAATCACTTCTTTTCGATAAGACTTTTGTGCCGTCCCGCTCCCATTCAGGATCATAGTCTCGCCCGTCTCGCCTTCGGTCACCCTCGTCTCGCCTTCTATCCTCTCTTCTGTCCCTTTCTCGTCGGTCATCATCCTTCCTGTAATCCCGTCGTTCTGTAACCAGACATTAAATTTTGAGCCACTACAGGGATGGAATTTGTATACCAGATACGCGTCGGTCTCTATCCCCTCGACGAGGACTGCGTGACCGGCTTGACCTTCTAGGTTCGTCCCGGTAAGCTCTGCCGCTTCCCCTGCCACCTCCACCATCTCCTCTTCCACCACCACGCGGATATCGGTCACGGTCTCTATCGTCCCGTTCCCAACTACGATCCCGTCTGCGGTGTTCAGGGCGAGAAGACATGGCACGTTGTACAATGCCTCAGGAACTTATACTAGAAGCATGTAAGAGAGACGCGTCACGCTGAAGCATGTCACACTTCTATAATTAGTTTTGACATTTTACCATCACCATCATTCGCCCATGCCAGTGCAATGAATGTCCTTGCCACACCGATCAGAGGCAACCTTAGACACGCTGGCAAGTGTTCTCTGGAAAAGGCAGTCAGATTTTCTGACATTCTTCTAGCCGTCCAGAACTCGAAACAAATTCTATTGAGTGGTGTTCTACGGACGAGCACACCGGAAGACATACGAAGGGCAGTTGTTCGTGCAGGAGTGTCCGACATACAAGATGGTGTGGCCGTTTCTCGATTCCACAATCTATTCATGCCAAAGGACTCCTTTCCTTAGTGGCCATCAATTACAACGCCTTCAAACACTCCGGCACCGCCGTACTTACATTAAGAAACTTCAATTCGATACCAGACGCCATGCTAGCTTTAACAAATTTCTCGATGTGTGGTGTCCAGATCGCCTCTAAACGCACTCTCATAGAAGATACTCGCCCAACAAGAAACCGGGGAGTCAGAGGCCGAGTGGAAGGCGTAGACAATGGCACACTACATGGCAATGGGCCCCATGCTGGGCTTTTTGGTTCGGGCACGAACATATATATTTCAGGGTTCCCTGGAAGGACGTGGTCCAGCATGGTGGAGCAAATGCTAAGTGATTTTGACCTTATACGGTCGAAAACTGGTGTAGCCTCTATTTCCAAAGTCGCCAGGTATATTATTTGGAATTTTGCCTTTGGTCGCACCATTAATTTGATTCACCTCAAGGGAACCGGGCGCGTTTACATTTGTCTCTCGATTCGTTGTCAGAATGGCATCTCTATCTGAGGCCCATCGCGCAGTTCGAACACTCCACCTCACGCCGTTCAACGAGCAAGAATACGGCTCAAAATTCCCCTTGCACGTTCATATAATATATTGAGGTTCCAACACGAGAGCCATCCCAGGCCTTACTCGCGGGAAGTGGTGCCCAACACTAAATTCTGGAGTGGAAGGGCATGAAACCAATGCCAGCCTACATTCGCGCGGCTTCCATGTCGTCCTCCGTTTTGGTTCGGTGTGCCTTGTAATGTTACAAAGGGAAGGATCATCATATGGACTTTGCTCACCGATCTAATGTTATCACCGTCATCATCTGGTGACCTGCCCCGCTTGAGTTTTCCTTCTGCATTATTGCTTTCTGCTTCTTTCCAGTCACCTCCTCCACCTGCAACCGCGCCTGGACCGTCTTGTGCATCGGCATACCGCTCTTCGACCTCTCTTCTCCTCTCGATTTCAAGTCTTTGCGCTTGTGCACCCCAACCACCCCGACCAGGATCATAGTCTTGCCTATGTTCATCCCTGACTTGTCCGCCACTTTTACCCCTACCGAATTGCCTGCCTTCCTTGTAACCCAAGTCCAGGTCGCAGCGGATGATACGTTCGTCGAGTTTGGTCCCGCTAACATATCTCATACTTGCCAATGCCTCGGCATGTGTATAATATTCCACAAAACAAAATCCACAAGGCGTCCTGCAATAATAATTTTTTCTATCAAGTTTGGCAGGGTTTCGTTAAATATATGATATTGACCTTGTATTTCTGTCGAGGCCCATGATAATGCGTTTAATGCCTCCACCATCGTCGGGGCTGGCACATTTTGTGAAAAGCTCATATATTTGCTCTTCTGTGGTATAAAAACTCAAATTACCAATCTATGAATGGTGTCGAATATTTCGGTGACCTGGATATGCAGTGAACTGTGAAGCACATACGTAAAGTGTAGTTGACTTCGCTAGAAGCTCATTTTGCTTTTGTCTGTCAACACGAGTCTGTGAATCCTTGTAGTTTGAAGGTTGGTCCAAGGAAGACACTACATGAGCCATTTGGTCACTGTTCAAACGGAGACTAGAGACACAACCTTGTTCGGTGCCTAAAAGATATCAAAAGTCCCACGATCTTACTATATGTGGCGGAAACGCGTCAAGCCGCGTCAGCTCTCAACTTCAAACCTAGGCCGCCATTATGGATGAAATTGGTATCGAAATCCAACGAAATGTGAATACACCAGCTTAATGTTAACATTCGTGCAATACTCATGCCATGTGTTCAGGAACCTACCTTCGATTCTGTCGTGAACGAGAGGACAGCTTTTTACCAGGAGTTGCAAGAGGAAGACCTGTACATCAAGTACAAAAAGCTTGCGAGGCACCTAGAGATGCTTGATATACAGGAGAGCTATATTAAGGATGAACAAGCAAATCTTAAACGCGAGCTCATTCGCGCCCAGGAAGAAGTCAAGCGCATTCAATCCGTACCACTCGTCATAGGTCAATTTCTAGAACCTATCGACCAGCATACAGGCATCGTGGGTTCCACGACTGGATCAAATTATGTGGTGCGAATTCTGTCAACCCTCGACCGCGAACTCCTCAAACCGTCGTCGTCTGTCGCCCTTCACCGGCATTCAAATGCCCTCGTCGATATTTTACCACCCGAAGCGGATTCATCAATTGCTTTGCTTGGGAAGGAGGAGAAGCCCGATGTCGCATACGCAGATGTTGGGGGAATGGATTCACAAAAGCAGGAGATTCGGGAAGCGGTGGAACTTCCACTAACCCACTTTGACCTGTACAAAAAAATTGGAATCGACCCACCACGTGGAGTATTGTTGTACGGTCCTCCAGGTCAGCCGGGGTTGTTTCACCTCGGGAGTGTCTAATTTTATGATAGGAACGGGAAAAACTATGCTGGTAAAAGCCGTCGCACACCATACCACGGCAGCCTTCATTCGTGTGGTCGGAAGCGAATTCGTGCAGAAGTACCTTGGTGAAGGTCCACGTATGGTTCGCGATGTCTTTCGACTTGCGCGAGAAAACTCTCCTGCCATTATCTTTATCGACGAAATTGATGCCATTGCTACCAAACGATTTGATGCGCAGACTGGCGCAGATCGCGAAGTTCAACGTATTCTACTCGAGCTGCTCAATCAAATGGACGGGTTTGACCAAGGTAGTAATGTCAAGGTACTTGATCCTCCCTCCATCAGCCACCGCTCTTCCATTCACACTTCCTAGGTGATCATGGCTACAAATCGTGCAGATACATTAGACCCCGCATTGCTTCGCCCAGGGCGGCTTGACCGAAAAATCGAATTCCCATTACCATCCCGACGTGAAAAGCGTCTTATTTTCCAAACAGTGACGAGTAAAATGAACCTGGGCCCTGATGTTGACTTGGAGGATTGTAAGTCTACTAGACCATTATTGTACAAAACCTAACAGTGGCTTTCAAGATGTTTCTCGTCCAGACCGGCTGTCGTCAGCTGAAATTGCATCAATAGTGCAAGCTGCTGGACTACAAGGTATATTTTGAATACTGGGTACAAATCATTTCTAAGCCTAAGTCCTAGCTGTCCGCAAAAATCGTTATGTTATTCTTCCTGTTGACTTCGAGGAGGCGTGGAAAGTAGGTTGTTTATGCATGTGTGGGCCAGAAGCAAACCTTAAAAACTCAACCAAACCCCCCCTCTGCAGCAAACGGTCAAGAGGTCCGACGAAACACTCGAGTTTTGTGAGTTTCTCCCATTTGCACTAAGTGCTATGCCTGACGTCTTTTAAGATCGGTAGTCTTTCCTATCCTGTGAGTTCTGTTCTGTCCCAGGTGTATGACGCGTACTCACTGCCCTCCCTTGCAGCATCCTGTACACTGTTCTTCTCCAATCATATTTCTGCATTCCTACCCGTTCATACTTGCTTCTGCGTTGATCGGATTGCTCTCACACTTTAGCGTCTCTCCGCTCACGCTCAACGGATTGGCGCCCATTCAAGAGAGCAACATGGAAATCCACATAACCCATTCATCCCTTGCATCCAGAGCACCTATATACTTCATTCGTGAAGTTTTTGTGTTTATCTTGGAATGCAAGTTTCGTGCGTTTGGGGAATATCACTATAAAGGTAACTAATTGTTCGTCACATGTAAACTAACCGTAGGTGCCGTTTTCTTGCTCAGAATATCAGCAATTCTCACCTTTGTTTCAGAATTGCAATGATATATCCTTCTCTTGTCCTTGTCATGCTCTTTGCTTCGCTCCTTAACACTCTGGACGGCGTTCGTACATGACACGCACGTACTTATTTTTCGGGAGCCAAATTGATTTCTGATTATCTTTAATGGGTAATATCCCAATTTGTTGATCGTAGCCCCTATGCTATGGGGTGCTCGAGATGCCTTTGGGAAATATTTTGTGTACATGCCCCCTGTGATAATATGCTAATCACGATGGTGTTGATTTACTGCTTCGCGGGCTGCCCTAGTTCACAAGCGCGCTCAGTAGCAATTTGTATTGCTCGTGCGATTGTAGATCTGACTCGACCATCTTCCAATGCCAATAACCCTGCAATTGTGCATCCTCCTGGTGCTGAAAGCATGTTCTGTGAGGCCGTAATGGCAGACATCGATAAAACGCACTGGTTACTGCATCCTTGATTTGGGCTGGATGTGAACCCCCCTGTAGTACCATACGGGCCGCTCCTTGTAGAGCTAACAGAAAGTTTGAGCTTGGAGTAATGATTAATCCGAATTGCGACCCACTCTGCGCGGCAAGTTCGAGTGCTTCCGCCCGTGGTAGGCCCATCATGACACCACCATCCGCTATGGCTTCCAAGAAAATACAAGCGAATGCAGGTCCAGAGCCAGAAACAGCAGTGCACGCATCGAAATGTTTCTCATCTAAGAAACGGCACCGACCAATGGAAGAAAATATTTTGAGAATGATGGCGCGATCTGTCTCCACGTTTGCAGAGGCCTGTAGTGTGGAGACGACAGTCATGCCCTCGCGAATCTAATATTGTAAGCTCTGTGATTCCGCCGTCGTTGCGTAAAAATAGCCAATCGCACTTTACAAGGGGTATTTGGCATGGCGCGAACCACTCGAGTAGATGGAAGGACCCATTCAGACAACTGCCGCATGGTGATTCCTGCCAGTATACTTATCAGGAGTTTGCCACCCAGTGCTTCCTTCATCCCGTCCTCGCTCAGGATGATTCGGGCGAGTTGCGGCTTACAGCTGATGAACGATGTCAATGAGTTGCGAATCATAGAGAAGAAAGTTCGTACCAGAGAAGAATTACATCCGCTTGTTGCACTGCTTCTACATTCCTCGACGCCAGGATTTTAACAGTCTCTCCAAGTTGGCCTAGGCTATCAAATATCCCGCGCAGCCGTTTGGCGCTCTCCTCACGACTTACACAAGCAAGAAAGTGCGTAGCAACCGAAGCATCGTGTGGCAAGACGGGGGTTAATGTTCCAGGGGTATGTGATTCCCATTTCGAAGTGCTTAAACCGGTAAGCAACCTCGATGTAGAGTCCAGACTGTCAATTACGCCAGATAGGATAGCTATACCCATTGTACCACACCCTGAACAGCGTCAGACCCATAGATACAAGAAATATGGGTATATACCTAGCACGCATAATGTGTAGCCCATTTTTTGACCAAAAGCGATGGTGAGAGATTGAAAGATTTAATCCCAATTGACCTTTCATGATTTGTGAAAGCCGATGGATGACATACACGAACAAGCAAGTGATCGACAATCTTCAACTTTGCATCGCCAAACCACGTCACCGAACGAAACCCTAAGCTCAATCCTACTCTGCATAAGCGCCGACAGGTGCCATTATGGTTGGCAATAAAACATAACACAAAGTTCAAATCCAGTGGTCTGAAAGCAGCTTTCGCCTCATCAAGCCACCATACTCAAAGCTAGTCTGCATGCCCCTTCTCCGAGTACACGGGTTTTTTTCTTACAGCACTGAGAGTGGAGATGTATACACGCAGATGTATACATGGACACATCTTCACAACTCCTTGGATTTCCATCTATGAAACCTCTTTCTACCTTGAACTGTCGCTACCATCGAAACCCTTGTGGTTGCATAGGCGTCCCAGGTGATTAACAACGACACCTTGAAACATCAGGTCAAGAATATATTGATGCCGGTTGTCTTCTATCATTGCCTCAGCACCATCGCCCCTCGTTATAAAGCTAGGCAGCCATGATGGGGTAGACTTGGGTTGATCCACACACAACGAATGCGCGTCACTGCTTATCGTCTCATCCGCATTCTTGCCTGCCAGGTTGTACAGGTACAATCTGTGAGTTTGAAGCCAGCAACGTATGTGACCTAGAACTATATCGTTCATAATTGTGAATTTACAGATACTGGCAGAAATGGGCTCACCTCGTTGCTGCACAACATCCATACCTCAAAGGCTAATTTGACGGTTAGCTGGTTTTCTGCGCAACCTTTGTGGCCAGGAGGTAGCGCGGGCACCACAGACATCACCATTCCTGGAATATTCGAGCTCACAGGAAATAGTCCGGTAAATGTTAGTGTGGATGACATAATTTCATGCCCTCCCCCCTCCCCCTAATTCCATTCATATAATGCATTATGCAGGCCACCGGAAGTCCTGTGATCCACGGGATTGTAACGCAATTCACGACTGCACAGTTCGGCCAAGGGCCTACGAGCGCCGACTGGATCGCATACTTCCCGTGTGACCTTGAAGCAGCAGAAACAAAGGGTCTGATCTCGAAGGCAACAAGCCTTGGGGCCAAGGCAATATTGGTTCGTCAAAAACCATGCTCAATCCCAAAGTTTGGGCGATTCTCACCCAAACTCCAGACGTATTCAAAGGGGTTCAAATTATGCGCTTTGGGAGGAGATGCGCCGCACTCGAGCATCCCTATATATACTCTGTTTGATGGCAATTCGACCATAGTACTCAACATCACAGACGCATTTTTCCGGTAAGTGTATGATTATCCAAGTATGTCATTTCCCCGACATTTCATCCGTTACAGAGGAAACCCTTTCGCCACATACAATGCCACCCAGTTTAACACCTCATTGTCCGCGATCCAGAGTGACCTGAATACCCTGAACAACCCTTCACATGGCAACATAAGTTCCGGGGCATTGATTGGACGTGTTTTTAGAACTTCCAACGCACCCGCGTTGGCCATAGCAAACTCGTCCGCTGTGGTAATGTCCCATGTTCCTAAAGCAGGATTCGTCGGGCTCCTGGTCTTCCTCGTCATGGCTGGCACCATGTAATATTTGCTTAATTACTTTCCGCTCAATGCATAAAATATCGGTCACTGTAGTGATCACGCTGCCGATCGACTTATTTGCAGCACAGATCTACAAAAACAGTCAGCCCTTTGAAACAGCCCTCATTCAATCTACTCAAAGTCATTCAAAATATCGAAGCAATTCAACGAATGTCGCTTTCAGAGATTCATCTATCAAATAGTAGGAGTGGTTGGTATGACAACGGGGCATTCATTCACGTCTTTTTTTTTTGTGTAGCGGCCATATTCGCTATCATTATGTTTTGCTTCATCTCGCTGACCATAATCGGGATAATTGCATTGAGCGTTTCCTGCTCTTCTCACCGAGGACCATCGCGTGTAACTTTCGACAAAGAGATGGCAACCAGTGGACACACCCGATCCCGCTTTGTCTACTTCCTCAGCCGCAGGTCTGGCAGTGCAACAGCGGGTCACCAGACGCCAGATGAGGGATTTGGGAGAAGCCTGTATGGTTCAGAGTCATATCAGTCCTTGCATATATCGCCATCCCGCCCGGCAATTTTTGGCGACGAGAAGGATGCCAACGGGGCAGTTCACGTCATGGTCACCCCTCCTACACCTGCCAAAAAAGTTCGAAGGGGGTCAAGTTCGCGCCTACCGTCTATCGCTGGCGTCGGGGAACAGATTGATGCAGAGTACTGAGCGTGTAATGGCTGCAAAATGCGTGTTTGTAATTGAGGTCATATAGGATATCTTGGGTTGGCCATACGTCACATGACGGTCGCGTCTTGATTCATTTTCGCCACCCATTGCACTTTGATTCACTGTATGAGCAAGGGTATCCAGACTATTATAATGCTCAAATGTGTTGGAAAAACCCTCAGGCCGCACTTGCGAAGAGCCACCCGACAACATTTTTGGGGCTATTCTGGGGCTTTCATCCTGGGGTCAACCGTCGCTGTGGGCACAACTATCATTGTTGCAAATGCAAGGACTATATATGGTGACTCTTCTGCCACCGAATCATCCAAGTCGAAGAGATATGGGCTTGACGCGGATGCTTCCAACATCCTCAGAGCTTTGGTCTGGGGTTCTAACAGGCGAGCAAATTCTTCATTGAAGTATCTCGAAAGTTGGAACGTTGAAGTGTTGTAGGTATAATACTTTGGATCCAGAGGCTTCTTCTGATGAGACAATCCGTGCACCTACTCATGCGAAATGGCTAGACAATGCAGCTCTTCGTGATTTAGCTCTGTATGAAACACATGCTGCTTGTGTTGATGCCCGAGGCGACGTTTATCAATGGGGAGCGGGGTTCTTTGGGAAGGCCCTGCCTTCCGATCCGCAACCTAGGTTGACTTTACGAGGCAAGGTATACTTGTTTAAATCATCTTTGGAGTGGGCTCGAAATTTGACCGTATCGACTAGAATATTGTACAGCTCCAGCTCACAGAGTCGAAGCTTTATGCCCTCTCGGCTTCGGGAAGGATCTATGTACTTGCAACTGACGTTCTCACACAAGAATTACCAGCCGGAGCTCCAACACCATCGAGTGATTCTTGGTGGGGGACTGGCTGGTTGTGGGGCGAAGAGGAAACAGTCAAATTCCTTGAAATAACTCCCGAAAATGCCTTTGGGTGGGGGGAGTCGTGAGTGCTATGACATGAAACGGAGATGCTCTCTGATGCTCTTCATAGTTTCACGTCGATCTCTGCAGGTAAAAACCATTTACTTGCAGTAACGTCAAAAGGTCGTGCTTTCGCACACCCTGTCAACAAAGAGGCCAATGCGTATGGTCAACTTGGGTTTCGCAAAATTTCCATCCCAGATCATGCTTCTATCGCTGAGCAAGCAGCCCGTTTACACATTGACCTCGTCCCGAAGTCAGTGGTTGATCCCTTTTCAAAATCGACACGTTCGGTGCGGGTGACTTCCAATGCAGCAGGCGACGATAACCTTGCCAGCATTGACGACAACAAGATACAATTTTGCCCCTCCCTTTTCGAAATTCCAGCATTGCGTGGCGTGAATGTAACGCAAGTCGCTGCAGGTGGCCGAAGTAGCTTTGTAAGAACCAATACTGGCAAAGTCCTTGGATGGGGCGCCAATGAATATGGGTAATCTCACGAAGGATTCGCGCGTAAACTTTGATTAATGATTTCTATTGCAAAGGCAAGTAGGATTGGGAAGTAATATGGCATTGGATACGATCATTATTCCAACCGAAGTGATTCTATGGCGAATGACTCCAGCAACCACGCGCAGTGAATGCTTGAGTATTGCTGCCGGCAAGCAAAACATTGATCAAATTGGCTGGCGTTTATTGATGATGATTTAGGGGGTGACTTGACTGCCTTCACTGTTGAGCGTACTAGCGAGGATAGCCCGAGGACCGTCGATTTGCTTATGTGCGGTAATGGTCAACAAGGTGGATTGGGCAACAATTCGTATAGCAACGCCCAAGGCAATCCAACCAGAGTCAAAAACATCAGCGGGCTCTTGCAGTGTAAGCTCATTTTTAAAAATCTTGAGGCAGAGACGGGCTGATGTATTTCTCCTGTTTATTCAAGACAATGATCAAGCTCGCAGTTTAGAACCTATCAAGCCCGGCGAAGTCTCTATTTCGCCTACAGGGCATGTTGTCACGGCACTAAATTCGTCTTCCGGCTCTGTTGGTGTCGGCGGACGCGACCTTATGGTTTGGGGCAGAAATTATGATTCTGAGTTGGGAAATGGTAAAAAGGGGAGTGTTGCGATCCCCACACCTCTGAGCAGGCCAGACGGTGAACGGTTGATGTTGATGTCGGTAATAGCGAGAGAGGTCTTTGATCTCAGAGGCAAGACTTGGAAACGGGGGGTCAAGGTTGAGCAGCGCGCTGTTGCTGGATATGCAAGTACTGTAGTTTACTGGAAAATCACAACGTAGTCATATGTTTTACTGTTTGTCAAAATAGAAGGTTTGATTCAGATTTGGCACCCGTCTCCCCTCTTTTCGTCTCTTATGCAATGAGGCATCTTTCTGAGATGGGAGCCATCATCAGCTGTGGATAGGTAGTAAAAATCATGGGTACAGTAATGGATATAATGAATCCTAGTCCGAAAAAAACTACAACCAAACTACAAACATAATTCAAGCAGAGAGAGTTGGTTGTAGTCGATGCGGGCCCGAGGTCTCTTGATCCCGGCGGAGAGGTTTTGCGGGGCTTCGACCTGGAGCCATCACGGCAGCTAAAGAGCATCCGCTTACCATTGCCGTTGATAGGGGGTTGCTTCTCACTGGCAGGACCTGAACCTTTTCAAAATGTCAGAGGCCAAAGTACAATAGCAACGTACTGATCGAACTGGGTGCATTGTCACTGCACCTGTCCCCAGTGTACAGTGGGGACGAGGTTGCGCCTTTGATACGTTCTAGACCGTGCGGCGGTGATAGCTCTGAGCACTTCGTAGCCCTTTTGTCGGTGTCGGCTCGTCCCACACTAGTTTGGGCATTAATTGAGGCATGTTGACCGTAACGTTGCCAGGTGTCGGCGTCCACGACTTCGTCATGGCGAGAGACGCCTTGAATGGGTTGAGGGGGGAGATGGTACTGATGCGGGAAATTAATATGGATATACATTTTGACTTAGGAGTGAAAAAAGAAGGAAGCAGATGATGCTTGGTGAGGCAGTACATCGGGCAAGTCAAACAAGCAATGAAAAATCAACCTTGGTCGTTGGACATGGCGACGAGCAGTCAGCCTGTCGAGGACATCCAGATGGCTTAAAAGACATTTTCGCACGTGCATAGGCGAAAGGGGAACCGCGGCTCAGTTATAATATAATTATCTCCTCTTATATAAACTACCATCTTCTCCTTGGTCTACCATGGGCGCCACAGCTCCTCTCGCATCTCCTGCCTTATCCTCCTCCTCCATGTCCTCCTTTGGCATGATGTCCAGCCACTCGCGGTCCACAACACTCGCTTGCCAGTCCCTCCTGACGGACGAATCCGACGAAGAGATTGTCTACAACGTCTCAGAGCCAGAGAGCTTCTTTTCAGATGAAGATTTCGTGGTACTCAGCAGGCCTCGATCTCCGAGGCGCCTTCAGACTGGCCTCTCAACCCCAGTAGAGGAGAATGACACCGCACAGACTCCACTTACAACATCTATGCAGCTGATTGACAAGTTGGAACATTTTCATATTTCTCCTAAAGATCCGAGTACACCAAGAGTTGCCAAGATAACGGCAGCCGACCGCAACATCAAGTCTGGTGGGGAGGCAAAGCAGAAACGAAAGAAGAGGAAGTCAGCATCGCCTGCTGCATCTTACCCCTCTCCTGGCCCTTCACCTGTTCGGGATTCATCCAGTCTGACCCCTCCCGCTGGGCCAACAGTTAAGTCGCAGCCCAAGGCGTCCACAAAGCCCAAGAATAAGAAGAAGAAGAACTCTGGATTCGCCTCTCGTCCGATAGTTGTTGATATTTCAGAAAGGCTTTCCCTAAATGGAGACAGCGACAGACAAGTCTCTATATATGAGGAAGCCTCTGTATACATATCGTCGTACGTCTTCGTCTTCTCCTTTCCGAGGTTGCGAAACTACCTCGATAACACTCGTTGAACAGCTATCTGTCAAATCCCGAAGTGCAGAACGATAAAGTCTGTCGTCTCACACTTCTGCAGTCGCTTATCGTGGAGCTGGGCCTTGAAACATCATCTTTACCTACCACCCTCACCGCGGCCAAGGCCTTCTTAAAGGCGCATGCCTTCCTGAATATCCGTGAATACCTCGCTGTACGCGGGGAAGGCCCTGAGGCCGTTCAGAAGATCCTCCACCCATCAAGAAGCGCTCTGGTAAAGGAAATTCGGAGGAAGGGCAACCGAGCATCTCTCAGATGGGTCAAGGATCACGGTTTACAAGTGCTCTTGGTCTCCTGCTTCTATTGACCTTTTTCAAGCTGCGACATCCTTTTATATGTTAAAGCTCGTATTTTTCTATCTTATCTTGTTGTACTCCTGTTGTCTTGTTTGTCACATATGTACCACCACTACCACCACCGCCGATCCCTATATACAATCATTTCCTTCCTGTACATCCC
>JASFDG010000008.1:26184-50096 GCA_036937095.1 Phaeolepiota aurea
CTGCGTAATATGAACTGGTCTGTAATGATACAACAGCTATAGTGACAACAGGTATAAGAAGGCAGACAAGGATAGAAAAAAGGGGAGATTGGACAAGTTGTGGGGTATGGAGATCTTTAAAGCAGGCACATAAAAAAAAATGCACGCCAAGCAAGAGCGATTCTAGAGACTGGCTCCAGCCACGACGAGCCCGCCAAGGTTGACGACGAGCTGGTTCAGAGCCTGGAGGATCTCGGCGTTGGGGGCGGTCGTGCCAACGACACCGGTAGGCGCGGCAGGTACGCTTGCAGGGCGCGCAGAGTGACTGACCGAGGTAGTCGACGCGACGAGGGAAGACGAGCTTGCAGAGGAAGTAGCCCGGGACGAGGACGTTGTGCGCCGGGTCGAGCTCCTGACTGTCGACCTAGTTGTAGGCGCAACCCATCTGGAGGTGGTGCTTGGCGCGGCCCATCTGGAGGTCGTAGGCGCAACCCATTTGGACTTGGTGCGCGGGGGAGTATTGCCACCTCCTGAGCCGAACTCCCAAGATCCGTAGATAATCCCCTTGTCCTGGTGGTCGAAGAAAGTGAAGAGGCCATAAGAGAGATCGAGGCCGCCCCAAGGACATCCAGGGCACTGTGAGAGAGAAGTTCAGAAAAAAAAAGCATACAAAATGCAAGGGGGTAAATCCCACGTACCCGATCCATGATTTTCGCTGTTGCCGTCTTGCCATTGTAAGTCATCGTGATCGTCTTGAAGCAATTGGGTCCTGGATATCCCGAGCCAAATTGCTACAGCCACAGCCCGCCATTCAGAAATGTATGTAAAGGATATCGTCGATGATGCCCACCTCAGCATTTAATGCAACGATCTTTATCATGGGGGGTTAATACTAATCGTTGTGATTAGGCAATGAACGTACGAAGTCGCTTGCTGTGTTCCATTCTCCACAAGCACCCCTGCCAAATAGGGGTTGAAAATTTTCAGTGGAGAAAATAGGCAGGGGAGTTTATCTACTGACAAGCCAACCTCATAAAAAGACCACCTTGATTGACTGAAACGCTTATGGAGCTGTACCTCGGCGGGTGCGCGTCTTGACATGTCGTAGTGACGACTGAGGTGAGCCTTGTTGGCGTGGGGATCTGCCCAAGTTATGAGAGGAAGCGCAAGAGCAAGAAGGGGGATGCTGAAAAGGTTAGGAAATATCATGTGTGGGATTGAATAAGTGAAAGAGTGTCGTAAAGAGAGTGATTTCGTCCCTAGTGGGGCGTTGAGAAAACCCGTAGAGTCAAGCGCAACGAAATGAGAAACGCTGCCAAGTAGGGGAGCCTGACAACATATCAACAACAACAACGCCAAGGTGGACTTGCTTTGTGCTCGATCACTTCCACTTTGCCAAAAGGTGAGAACATTTTTTAATTGAAGCTACGGGTATGAGGGTATACGAATCGGAACGACATACACCTGTGTAATCGAACCTGGAGGCGGTGCGGTCACACCAGTGGCGAATGGCCATGCATCTAATAAGAATCCGTTGAAAGTAAGAGTCTTAATTGGCCTGTGCTCCAAGCACAACTAATGAAGCGAGATGAACCACAGCTTCATTGAGCTTGTCCAGATTATCCGGTTGGGGTTGGATTAGGGGTGGGGTGCTGCTGGGTGCAACAGATGTGCTGTGCGTTGAAGATGTAGATGTGATGGTGCTCGAAGGAGTCGACGAATGCGATTGGCTGGTTGAACTGCTTGGGGAAGCGGATGAAGCCTCACGGAGGGGCGAGCTTGATGATGTGGCTGGGGGTGGTGGTGGTGGTGGTGGTGGCGGCGGCGGTGGTGGTGGAGGAGGTGGAGGAGAAGGCTTTGGGGGTGGTGGTGGCGGTGGTGGTGGTGGCGGCGGAGGGGGAGGAGGAGCGGGGGGACCACCAGACCCGAATTCCCAAGTCCCATATATAATGCCAACACTTACAGGCGCAAAGTACCTGAATAGCGCTTCGGTCAGATCAAGACCGCCATAAGGACAACCGGGACACTATTAAATTTTCAGTTCAACAGACAAGGGTGAGAAGGAACGCAAATCATACCCGGTCCATGATTGTGGCTGTTGCCGTCTTGCCGTTATAAGTCATCGTGATCGTCTTGAAGCAATTAGGACCTGGATATCCACCGCCGAATTGCTATCATATGTTCAAAATCAACCAATGACAACGAATGGGGCTAACTCACATCGGCATTTAAAGCTACAGTCTAAACAGCGCCATGAATATTACTTGTACGAATGATGATGGAAGCGCTTACAAAGGTCTCTGGTCCGTTATACTGGCCACAAGCACCACTGAAATAGGAACGTTAGAATTTCAAGGGATTGGCAGCAGAATGCAAATGCACGAACAGGCCGACCGAAGAGTCATAGAACGACCACCTTGCATTTTCAAAGCGCTTGTAGAGGTGAACATCCCCCGGCGTGCGCTTGGCTATATCTTGATGGTGGCGTTTGGTGAACCCATGTTGGTGAGGGGAATGCGCCAAAGACGCCAAGGGTAGCAGAGCTAGCAGCGAGATGCTGAAGAGTTTAGAAAACATACAGAATATGTTTTAGAAACCGAAGAAAAAGGAATGGAAGTTAAAAGAGAGTGACAAGAGCAGTTCAAAGAGGGGATGATGAGAGAGTTTGGGAAAGAAAATTGGGGCTTTGTGTACAAATAGCAACGCTGTCAAAGTTCAAACAAACAATAAAGGCTGAATGGAGCAAGTCAACCAGACATGAGCGGTCACCCTCGCCGCATGGGAATTTTTACCATTCAATGCTTTAAAGAAAGTCAACCTATAACTATGATCCAGGACAAACTATGTACGAAGTGCGTATGTTGTGCAAAGCGAATCTGAAATTATGAACGATATAAGAAATCAAACAATCTCCCCAAATCCCGGTTATCTACTCAGTCCATGCCATATGGATCCCGGCAAAACAGTCACACCGTACTAGCTTGCCGCGCCAAGTAAAGCAAGGGTCGCCAATTGTATCAGGGCTTGGTCAAAGCTTGCAAGATTCTCTGGCCCTGTCGGAACGCTCGATGCTGTCGCACTGGGGGAAGCAGACACTGCTGTCGTCTGTGATGTTGCTATAGAGCTGCTACTGCTTGCAGTTGCACTTGTGCTTATGCTTGTCGTGCTAGATTCTTTGGCCGTGGAGGAATGGCTCTCCGCTACGCTCGTCGACGTTGGGGGCGGTGTCCACGTGGATGTCGGCTTCTCCTTCGTGCTGGTAGGCTTGGGTTTCTCCGGCTCTGGTGGTGCAGCTCCGCCCCCGAAATTCCAGTCTCCTGAAAGGATGCCCACATCGAACGATGCAAAGTGACGGAAAAGGCCGCGAGAAAAATCAAGCCCACCGAACGGGCACCCTGGACACTATTATATGCACACAACCTCATCAGCATGCCAACACGCCAAGCAGATGGAAGCGTACCTGATCAGTAACTTGAGCTTGGGCAGACACGCCGTTAATCGTGATTGTAATTGTCTCAAAGCAATGAGAACCTCCAGCCCATTGCTGTAAATCTCGCTTAGTTTCCTCTAGTCGGGAGAAAAAAAATAGGAGTTCCACACCGGAACGTTCAGCGCAACAATCTGGAGTCGTCAATGAGCATACTCTGTCGTTCATGTTGTTCTCAAAGTACTCACATAGTCATCATTAGAGTTGACCATGCCACATGCTCCTAGTCCGGCATCATAGAAGGAGAACCTCGAACCACTGAAACGCCTTCCCAACTCCAAGTCGCGACTGCTAAGTGTAGCGTTCTGGCTGTCGCGCAGCTCAATGACCGGCGTCCTCGCAGAGTGTTGGCGCTTCATTATTGCGTGTTCATGGCCTGCGGAAACCGTTTCCAAGAAAATGAGGGAGACAATGGAAAAAACTGTAGAAGGAAAAAAATGCATGTTGAATATGGTAGTTTATGATTGTAAAATGAGGTGAATTGGGCGGTGGGTATGTTCCAAGATTGGTCTATATCAATGGAAGTAGCGAACGTGGGGGGCTGGAGAGCCTGATGATTAAATCTTGCAATGAGTACAATGGAGTCAATTTTTTGAATCCCCAATTGCATGCAACAGTCTTTATAGAGTATTTATTTTTGTATTGCAAAGGCCCCTGACATTAGGTCAGCGACCCCTTCACTACACATCTGCTCATGTTTGGCAGGAGAAATCTGGAGAATGCGTTACAGATATATAATTATGGATGCGCTATCATCCCATCTCTCCTATCTATTTAAGAACGCTTCGCTACTTTCCCTTGCAGCAGAAAAACGAATTACAAAACACATCTATTCCAATTTCACCTTTGTAGGCGGGTCGATGTAGGTTGTCTGCACAACAGCACATCAACTATGTGCTGTCAGAGTCAAGAGAGGTCTTACCGAAAGGAATTTCAAAACTTCATCAAGAAGAAGCACCGGAGCACTGAGACACAGAACAGCTTTCCATTCTATCCAGTTCAGTGGGGTGATAGCGAACAATGTCTGATAAGCAAAAGTGAGCTAGGGAAGGGTGAAAAACAGGAGCATTACGTACAGTGAAGAACGGAACATAGAGGATCATGAAATGCAAACCCATGCTCAATGCAATGGCTGCTACTAGGTATGGGTTCTTCCAAACCGGTAGGCGCAATAAGCTCTCGTTCTCAGAGAGCGAGTTCATGGCGTTGAACATTTCCACCGTTACAAGGATAGACAGACTCATCGTCGTCGCGCGGTGTGACATCACGTTTGTGAACATCTCACACCCTATTTCTGGGAACCGTGTTGAACATTGATGGAAATGTGTCTTTGTGATGCTGTGAGTATATGATCTGACAAGAGTGTCGACAAGATCCTTACCAGTTGATAAAATGAAATTTGGGGGCCGCCAGAATAGTAAACAAACCACCATGCGTAGCCAAACACAGTTGCGCATCCGACGTAGATTCCAACTATCATGTAGCGGAAGAAGAGCCACTTGCCAACAAGCGGTTCCCTGCTGTTCCGTGGGGGGACGCGCATGATAGAGTGATCTGCGGGATTGAATCCTAGCGCTGTTGCAGGCAGACTGTCCGTCACCAGGTTGACCCAAAGGAGTTGAACAGGGATAAGAGCCTCGGGCATTCCAAGAAGAACTGTCAAAAAAATACTACGAAAGGGTTAACAAGATCGCCAACACATTATATATGTCCTCGCCTACCTGACAACCTCCCCAATATTGGATGAAACTGGTGACGCAGGCAAATTAGTTGACTCGTCATAATGAAAGATATCGCAACGTACTAAGATATCGAATGAATTGCTTCGTGTTGTTGTAAATTAATCTACCTTCTTCGACAGCCTTCTCTATCGTCGCGAAGTTGGAATCCGCGAGGACCATATCAGCAGCCAGCTTGGCAACATCGGTCCCGCTGCCCATTGCAACACCGATGTCAGCCTTCTTTAAAGCTGGGGCATCATTAACGCCATCTCCAGTCTGGCACAAATTGTAGATCAGCATTTACTCTGGTGATTGCTGGAGGAGCACGTACCATAGCGACGACTAGCCCCAACCCCTGTAATAAATCTACGAGCTGGGTCTTGTGTCCAGGCTCAGTGCGGCTAAACAGACTCGCACGTTGCACTGCTGCAACTTTCTCTGCTTGACTGAGGGCGTCTAGTTCTCTGCCAGTGTAACTTTTTCCATTAAGGTCTTCATATTCGCCAAATATTCCAATCTGCCTGCAAATAGTTTCTGCAGTGCCCTTGTTATCTCCCGTGATGCAGATGACGCGGATTCCAGCTGCCCTACAGTTTGCCACAGCGTCGCGTACTTCGGGGCGCGGAGGATCTAGCATGCCAACCAGAGAAACGAAGGTCAAGTTTTGCTCGAACTGGGCGTAGTCTTTGGAGCTTTCAGACTGGTAATGGGCAGAGTCGATATCCTGTACGTTGACATATGCCAGGGCAAGCGTACGTAGACCGTGAGAGCCATAGGCCAATGTTTCCTCAAGGAGCGTGGTCTTCAGAGCGGGTGTTAAAGGGACGGTGTCCCCATTGACGAGGACTGATGTGCAACGGTCAAGGACGGATTCGGGAGCGCCTTTGACAAACAAGGCGCCGCTGCCATTGAGCTTCACTAAGACAGACATCATCTTGCGGTCACGCGAGAACTCGAAGGTTAGCAGGCGAGGGATGGCGCGCTCAAAATGGTCATTGACGGCATTGGCTCGAGAGACAGCAGAAAGGGACGATAGGCTCTTTATGAGTTCACCATCACGGCAGCCAATTTTTTCAGCAAGGACTCGGAGGGCTGCTTCTGTGGGTTCGCCAACGTTTGTGTAACTTGATTTCTCCTGTTGTTGATGTGATCAGAAACACGACTTGGAAAGTGAGCAAAGGGCTTACTGTATTGTACACAATTTTTGCATCGTTACAAAGAGAAGCAATCTCCGCCAGTCGTTGAATCGGGTCTGACTTCAGTTCAGCAGAGGCCTCTTTGCCATCAGCAGAGTAGACCGACCCATAAGGCGAGAAGGTTGTGCCCTCTACCAAGTATTCTCGGGGAGCTTTCGTATTGCCATCGATGATCAAGAACTATAGATAGATGTCAGATCGAGCCAGAGGGTGAAGGCAAAGAATCCTACCTTGGAGACACACATTTGATTCGTTGTTAGTGTACCCGTTTTGTCCGAACAAATGACATTTGTACACCCGAGGGTTTCAACACTAGGCAAATTCCTGACTATCGCGTTTTTTTGCGCCATTTTTTTGGTGCCAAGGGCCAGGCACGCAGTAATAACAGCTGCTAAACCCTCTGGAATGGCAGCAACGGCTAAAGCGACTGCAATCTTGAAGTAATATATTGCGCCTTTGAGCGCTCCATGGTGAGACGGGTCCCAAAAGTGGCGGAAATTGACAAGCCACACAAGAATACAAATGACTGTAATGACTTTTGCAAGCATGTCGCCAAAATCGTCCAATTTGCGTTTGAGCGGTGTTTTTTCCGATATCTGGGATGTAATGGATTTGTGGATGTCTCCAATCGCAGTCCGTTGTCCAGTGAAAACGACGATTGCCTTTCCGTTTCCATTCACGACAGTTGTACCCTGTATGGCAACCAAGGATGAGCTGGGTTAGTATATTTTACATAAGGCTCCTCACAGAAAACAGCATGTTAGTCATGTCTTGCTTCACAGCTTTCTCATCAGTAACAACGTCTACCGATTTATGAACGCTGGTACTTTCTCCAGTTAGAATAGCTTGGTCTATCCTGAAGCTGCTGGAGGACACAGAGAGTAACCGACAATCTGCAGGAATTTTATCGCCGACCGCCACAAATATGATGTCTCCAGGAACTAGCTCCGAAGCATGTATGCGGCCGACCTGGCTTGAACGCACGACTTTTGCCTCGTCTGGGGAATATTCCCTTAATGCCTAGCGAGGAAATATAGGTATAGAGCTATTAGGGTAGGGTTTGCGATATGGACATACATCTATGGCTTTCTCTGCACTTGACTCTTGGATAACACCGACGGCAGCGTTGGCTACAAGGATCAACAGGATAACCAGAGGTTCCACAAAGGCACCCCACCAGCTTGAACCTTCGTTGTCTTCCAACAAAGCCAGAACGAAAGAGACAACAGCAGAACCAAGCAATATGAGGACGAGCTGGTCTTTGAATTGTTCAAGGATGAGCTCCCATAACGGAGTCGGAGGGTCTTCGGGCAACTCTAAAGATATATTCAGCCACCTTGCTCGACGGGTGGAGACATCACTGACCATTCTTTCCATAAACCCGAGCATGTTTCGCTGACTGCTCGGAAGTCAGGCCGCGGTTGGGATTGACACCATAGTGCTCAAGGATAGCTTGTGGAGATTGTGTCCAAGGGTATTCCAAAAAGGACATGCGAGTTACGAGAAGGAATGTGAGCTACGAGCTACAATCTGGTGGCCAACGAATGGGAAGAGGGGGATAAGAAAGAAAATGGATGAAGGATGCAAAAATATTAGCCACACGTGCGAAAAGTGACGTGGCGCCCGGGGAACATTGATCGATAGATTGAAAGCCACGGGTGTCGGGAAAGCTATCGGACCCTACGGCTACTGAATATGCAGATAATGTGTAGAAATGCCGGGATTTTGTGGGAGAGGAACATGAAAAACTGTTCTTATCACTGATCTCAGCTCAGATCTTACTGTGAATTGATATTTGGCTTGTCAATGAAATGAGGGCATTTGTATGACAAAACGCCACATAACAAATAAGAGACAACATGAATTCTCGAGCGTACAGCCTGACTCGGACTTGCGAAACAACGGGTGCTGGCTGGGAACAGATCCTCACCGTTCGTATTTGTATCCCCATATCTTATTACTCCTTCCCACTCTCTACAATATGGGCAACTCTTCTTCTTCCTCCGGGCGAGGGCACCATGACGATACCGTGGACTTTGGTGCTTTGACTCCTCAGGGCGTTTACACTGGACCGCGAGATTGGAATCAACCAATTGTGTCCCAGCTCATCGTCGCGCGCAAGCTTGCCCCTTTCTATCGTCCTTTAGAGGAATATGATGATTCGTGGGATGACGACCAGATTCTCTCTGTCAGAAAGGATCTACCAGACTCTGAAAATATCGACACGACTACGCGCGCTGACGCTGTACATGTCCCTGTGGCCAAAGCTTCCCACAGTAAGCGGCCAGCCTCGTTGAAGGAACCTGGCAAACCCGAGGCTGCCGTATACAGGGGAGCCGTTGAATGTCCAATTTGCTTCCTTGTACGTCTATCTGTCCGTCGTGTGATACCCCAGTCTCATTACGTCATACACATTAGTATTATCCCCCAAATATCAACCATTCTAGATGCTGCGACCAGGCTATATGTACAGAATGTTTTGTTCAGATTAAGAGAAATGAGCCAACGACAACACATCTCGTTTCCGAGCCTGCTGCCTGCCCTTATTGCGTTCAGGATAATTTTGGCGTCGTATATAACCCTCCTCCGTGGCGTACAGGCATTGGCAGCGAAGGGACTGTACGTTCAATAATCATGTTCTCTTCTGTTTTGACTCGCGTGAGCTAATGTTATTCGTCAAGTCCTCTCTGTGGGATTCGCCTAGGGGTTCCCAACAAATACCAGAAACAGCCGTCCCATACCCCACTCATAAGAGACGTCAAAAAAGTTTCGGCGCTGATAGTCCTGATGTTGTCACCACTGGTGAGTCAATATTCAGTCGACAAGAAAGCAAGCAGATTTTGACCTAAACTAAATGGCAAAGATCAAATACGACCTGATTGGGAAGCGAAGCTTGCTGCTGTTCGTGCAGCAGTTACGCGGCGAGCCAACAGGAGAATCATCATGCGACAAGTGGGAGATCGCCTTATTCCCGTGGGCGTGACGAGTGGCCGGGTACATGCTTTGAGTGCTGAGGAAGCCTCTGCCGAAGGTGTTGATAATGGAAGCAGAAGATCACGTAGAAGACAACAACAATCTCAGCAAAACTTTGAACAATTTATGGGACTAGGTGGCCAGGATCTTGAAGAAGTAAGCTTTCCACATTGACCTTGCCTTTGCACTATTCTTACCGCATCGTGTGTAGCTTATGTTAATGGAAGCAATGCGGCTTTCATTGCTGGATCACGAAGAGCATCAGAGGAAGGAGGCAGAAGAAAAGAAGAAACGCGAGCAGGCAGCAGCCGCCAGTCAGGGTGCTTTGCAAGATGATGTAGTTTCTGACGGTCAATCCATTGCAAGAGCGGGACCCTCTACTTTAGAGGCAAATTCAATGGATGCTTCAAGTACATCGAATCTCTCTTCCTCGCCTTCTTCTCTTGGCCCTGTGTCGTCCAGCCCATCATCTGCTCGACCATTTGGGAGTAACGACGCTCTTGCTCCGAAACGTAAATCTTGGTCACTGTCACGGAGTCGCACCCCTCCCGACGACGGTGGTCGCCAACTCTCCAGTCCTCCCCCATTCAGTACGCTAAGCGCAGCGTTATCGACAGCGTCTACCGCAGCAGCTTTCCTGGGCGGTGCCAACGATAATTCCTCCCCATCACCTTTGAATGACCACATGGGCTCTCGATCAGAAGAAGTTACTGTGCCCGAGAGACTAATACCGACTATCACGGTTGGGACTGCTGATGTTAACGTATCCCATGCAGCAAATAATGTTCAAGCCTCGTTGGGTGATACCTCAGAACACCTAGATTCGCCTCAAATAGGCTCTGCGTCTTCTTCGATGTTCTTGCCAGATGGAGCTGGCACCGGCACATCATCTTACGGTACATTGCCTTCCTCGCCAGACTCTCCCATCGCACACGACCCGCTTTTGGGTCCTGCCAGATCAGATAATACACCCTTACACAGCAAGCCGAGACCGTCACAAGAAGATAGCAAGGTTGCTTCTAGGTAACACAGCTCTCCCAAGCATTTTTACCTGGTCTCATGGTCTTTTGGTATATGCCTCCGCCTAGCGAACCTGCAGCATCATAAACATGAAAGATTCGGATGATTGCGGTCATCCACCGTCTGGGTCACATTCTCAGCAACTTGACGCCTTTAGTCCATGACCATCACAGAATACCATGATTTGCTGCATCCTATTTAGACATTACATGATTTGGGCTTGCCAGTATCGCCCGATGCCACATCCTGCACTACCACTAATCTACCCGTTCCCCATTCCTCTCTTTCGCCCTTTGAAGTTGTATCTCCATGTATCAGTTGTCGTAATCTTTTGCTCCCGATGTGGTGAAAGTATACGAATCAACCTATTGTACCCTCCAGCCTAACATCATAAATATTTCTTTATTCGCTCAACCCTGTCGCCACACCCAACAGCGTGCATAACGACATTGAGAAATGAGGATATCCTTCCTTGCGCTTTTAAGATAAATTAAAGCCCAGCCAAGCTCAACAGCAGCCGACAAGGAGAACATACAGTGCAGGGTCAGTACCACACCTTACGTGTATCAGTGTTTCAGACAGCCGTCTCGATTAGAGATAAGACAAACAAAGGATTTCAGCGGTTTATTTAGGCGTCGGACGTTCGGCCCATATAGGTTTCGTATCAGCACCAGCGTTGGTCTTGCATGTGACGCCGAGCATGGAGCGATTGGCAATAATGATAGATGATGGAAGGAGATTGGAAGAAATCAGCTATGCATGCTTCAGAAGAGAAATAAACAGACCTGATCGTTAACCTGCTTGCGCATCTCGTTTTCTCGAGCGAGGCGTGCTTGCCGCAAGGCATCTACTTTCCTTCTCAGATCAGGCGCCATTTCCTAAATGTAAAGATTGAGCCATCACTATATTTTATTAGCACATGCAAACGGAATATTCGCTTAAGATGTGAAGAGGCGCGTGTGAATGCATCATTGTGATGGGAATGCAGGGTGGAGGCAGAGATAAAAGTTTATGCGTGGACCGAAAAGGGAGCGCCGAAGAGCCATTTTACGCACATTATATAATTGTTCTTCTGTCGGCGTGGTGGCTGCATAAGGCGACGGGGGCGAACAAAGACCACTAAGATTAACAAGCTGCAGGAACATCATATCGTGTCCGACAATAACGAACCTTTCATAATGGTGTAGCCTAAACCCATCACTGCAACAATTGTTGGCCACATCACATGGTGTCCAAAGGTGAGGATGAGCCGGCGATAAAAGAAGAGAAAGAGGCCGAAATCACGAAAGCCGAGCATGAGCATGCAAGAAGCAGAGTTGCACAGAAATGGTGAGTCGGAGAGAAGACAGAATGCAGCATGAGGCGAGCTTCTTGGATAGAGAAATCTCAAGACGTACACACGATGGAGACTCCTGTAAATCTGAGCCAAGGGAACTTTTGCATTTTGCCAGGAGCTTGTGGTGGTTCTTAGACAGGCTTAGATTTCTCTCTCAAGCGGAGAATGCACGTTCAGTAACGTCACTGGTCACATAGCAGACATGTATTCTAGCCTATAATAACTGAGAAGACCTTAAAGTAAAGATGAATGGCGAAATGGGAAGTACAATACAAGATAGCAATGCAGAGCAATAAATACGGCGTCAAGATATGCAGGGAGATATAAGTAATGCAAAAATGTGGATCAAAACCAGATGGCGTAGGCAGATTTTTTTTATGCGCAAGAGTCAAGTCTCCTCCTCCCCGAGAAGGACCACCTTCGGTGTGCCCAAAGACTGCTTCCTCTTCCCAGAGAAGCCGAGCAAATCACTAGAGCGCCGACTCAGTATCTCGATCCGCGCTAGCTCCTCCTCCCATTCGCGGATTTGAGTAGATTCCTCCTCGGCCTGGCTACTGCTTGAGATGCTTGAAGAGCTAGCCGTCGTACTAGTGCTGCTCCCGCTTGGAGCACTGGCGATGCGAGGCGCTGTGGATCCGAAGAAATCGCCACTTCTTCCAGACGGAGTAGCATTTCGTTGTGAGTCTCCAGTTCCCGGACGGGTCCGTGCACGATCATTCTGTTGACGCGTCCCAAATGGCTCATCCCCGCTGGATTGAGCACTAAGACGGGTATATCCTGTACCAATGGAGCCAAAAGTTGAACTGTTCCGCGGACCGGCGCTTGTATGGGGCCGTCGAGAAGTCGATTTGGATTTAGAGGAACTACTCAAGAACCTGCTTGGTAATGGCAGCTTTGGGGCTTCCTGGTCAGAGGATCCACTACTTTGCGTTTGAGGGAGAGATTTGCTATGGGATGTTTCTGGCTCTTTTCGAACACGTCGTGGTGATCTTGACTTGCAGCGCGCCGTTGGAAGAAGGTCGTTGAGCAAGGCCATGTCGTTGTATTTGGAGATGGCCAGCTGGCGCTCGGCATTGTTGGTGGATACAACCAACAGCTCTTTATCGGCCAATTCGATGGATTCTGTCCCTGAAGGTGACGAAACAACGATCTGAGGGTGCAGAATAAACAATTATACCTAAATGAGTGCAACAAAAGTTATACCTTCACTCGTATGAAGAATTTGACGGATACCAGGTCAGATTGGATGGTTTCACCAATAGCCCATCGGCTTTGTGATTTAGCGGCTGGCCATTGCAATGTCAGAGTCTTGTTCCAGACACCATTTCCATCGCGTGCAAATTGCCCGGACGATTCTGCTCCAGCAATAGAATTGACCACAATCTTGGTGGGGGCTGGAACATGGGGCTGCTGTGACGAATCAGGTTCCGAATATGATACCAAGGACTGTGGCAGAAGAGGGCGTGTTTCCGATAATAGGGTCGAGGAAGAGGGATACACCGTGCCAGGTGTGATAGTTGGATTGGAAGATGATAATGATGAGGTTGATGCTTGACCTTGGGTGTCATGTGAAGGTTGTTGATAAGCTTGAGTGGGAGAATGGGACATAAGAGGTGAAGGTGGAATGCTTTCAGCGGTAAGCGGTGGCCTGGGCTGTAGATGTGGATTATATGGTCGAGGATCAGGTATAACGGGTGATGTGGGAAGCGAATTATAGGCATCCACGAACTGGATCCTTCGCTCAACAATAACGCTGGCGCTTCGAATGGACACATCATGATCTATGGGAAGGAGCTGGATTGGAATGGAAACAAGGTCAAGAGGACCGATATAGGATGTGGGTGAATTAATAGAATAGCGTATTTGGGGAGCGCGAGGTTTATTAGTTTGTTGACTTAGTGGTGGTTCTAACCTGCGGGGAGGCTGTTTAGGAAGGTCATAGCGAATCAGAGGCAGCTCAAAGTGTTTGACTTGGCGCGATCCAACACCAGAAATAGGAACATGACTCAAAACTCAGCCAGGTGTCAGTCAAATGCCAAAGCTGAAGCCATTGAGGATGGACACTCACTTGCTTCTACTCTCCACATGCAACGGTAGTCGACGAAAATGGCGGTACTGAAACCTGCCACTTTGATAGGGATAGTGAACCGAAATGGAAACTCCAATTTGCCGATTGGCTCGTAGTCTGTGGTGGCAGGCTTGGACCATAGGACTTGCGAGTAATCAACGAGAATATTTGATTGTAAGGTATTGACGCGGCCGACGCGCGATTCATAGCAGCGGATGGAGATCGTCAGAGATTTAGCCCGGAGCAGTTTCTGGTCTGCATCGAGTTTTGTACGGACAACTTGGGCCGCGGTGAGTAAGTTGTAAAGATGTTGAGCGAGAAAAAGACAGACCTCCTTCGACGCGTATTGGTGTGAGGCCAAGATAACCAGTGTATGGAAAGAAGCGGAGACCCTGGTTGCCTGATAGAAATGGTGGTTAGTGGTAGAAGGGAGGAGGAGGAGGAAATATACCTTTTGTTGAGGAAAGGATGAGATGAACCATTGGGGGAGAGGAAGAGAAAGGGTGAAGGGTGGAATCGGCATCTGGATAAAAAGGCTATGAATTTGAAGAAGCAGTTGTTGCTCGTCTCAGATCTGTCGACACTAACCTTCTCTGCATCCGGGGAAGAACTAACTGGCTTCTTCGTGAGAATATTCTTATCCCATGAGGCTCAGATCCAATCGTGCACTCTACTCGGAATCAATTTATAATTACTTTTTTATATTTATTATTATTTCTTTTTTATTCTCCGCGTCACGCTCCCACCACTCAACGACACGTCGGCTCCTGGTCCTTGCTTACCCCACACTTGATATGCCTTCCTCTCTCTACATCCCCTTTCTCCTGGCAGGTATGATCCTTACGGTACGTTTAGTCTTCTCCATAATATATATCATTTGTCAGAGCATTGTTTCAGGGTTCCAGCAACTCCCTCTGGAGCAAGTGGCAGGTCAGTTGATAATTACAACTTCCTCTTATCTTCTGACTGAGCAGCTTATCTAGGACATGCAATGTGTCGAGAATTGCTCAGATCCCGATCCCAGAAACCGTGTCCTCTATGAGCAACCTGTCTGGCAGACTCTTCAGATGTTCCGTGCGTAGTGTCACTCGAGTCCTATTCCAATGCATCCTAATTAACCGAACAAGTCGGCGAGATGCTCTGTCAGTCACGACATTCGATGCTATCAGTAACGCTTTCTAACTTTGTTCTTCTGTTTTCCAAGGTTTCTTGCCGGTTTTATACACGTGGTTAAAGGCAAAGCACGAGACGACGTCGGTCCATTTACCGCCCGACTCCGATCACCCTACTAAGCATGTTTCTCGACATCTCCATGGCTGGAAAGTACTTTTACTATGGATCCCGGCGGCTTGTGATCTTACTGGTACCACGGTTGGTCCTGTCCTCTGCCACTCCGCTCTAATTATGTTCAACCTTCTCGTCCTTCCCTTCCTTAGTTGATGAATGTTGGTTTGCTCTACACCCCCGTTTCTATATACCAGATGACGAGAGGTGCTCTCGTACTCTTCGTGGGCGTCTTCAGTGTGATATTTCTCCGTCGTCGTTTGTGGCTCTATCAGTATGGCATTCTTCCCGCTCAGCTAGACCGACTACTTACGTGCCCGCGGTAGATGGGTGTCCTTGATTGTTGTCATGACTGGTGTAGCTTTGGTTGGATTCAGCGGCTCGCTCATAAAGGACGCTGTCAAGGCATCTGGTATACCATTACTAGTGCGATTGGCCAGGGCCGATCTTCCTCCTCCAGAACCAATTGAAGAACCCGAGGTCACCAAGGTTCTCGTCGGTAAGCTCTCCATTCGACCAACCCCTAAAGTTAACGCTGACTCTATCTCGCTAATAATAAAGGAGTATTCTTTATTTTATTCGCCCAAGTATTGTTAGTCCACCTTGATTGTGCTTCACAGGCGTATTGACTTATTGGCTAAAAACCAGTACTGCTACTCAATTTGTTGTCGAAGGTCAGTTCCTTCTGCTCCATTACCGTAATGTTTATGGCGTAACACATCACAGAGAAAATAATGGGTACGACATTATTTACTCCTTCCTTGATGAAACTGATCCCCCTGCAAGGTCGCTATTCCGTCAGCCCACTCGTTGCCGTCGGTTATGAAGGATTGTTTGGTGCACTCTCAATTCTCCTATTTGTACCGATCCTCTCCATGCCGTCGGTTTCGTCGAGGTCTACATTTTTCGATCTACCCCGTGGTTGGGCGCAATTCATCAACACACCGAGTGTGCTCTACTCTAGTATAGCCATCGCAGTCAGCATCTCCTTGTTCAATTTCTTCGGTCTCAGTGTCACCCGTCACGTCAGTGCGACTGCGAGATCTTTGACAGACACTTGCAGAACACTTGCCATCTGGATCATCAGTCTAGGATTAGGTTGGGAAAAATTGTTATTCCCTATTTCGCTTTCACAGGTCCTCGGCTTTTCCCTTCTTGTGTACGTCTTCTTTGCCGTATCTCTGCCGGCTGACATTGATTGTTGACCCTTTGTAACTTTTATCAACAATTCTATAACAGATATGGCACGGTAAGGTCCTTCCTCCGTGTGATGGGTCATCCGTAGTGCAGAATCTGATGACACAACCATAGTTCTTGTTTAACAACTTGGTAAATCCGCCCTCGTGCCTCCCTGGGGCTCGCCCCGTCGCCCCTGTGGAACGTGAGGCAGATTTAGAAGAGAGAGAAGGCCTTCTCTCAAATTCTTTGGACGAAACTGCTGTCTTGCCGGCCGATCTGGGGCAAGGCGGATTTGATGTAGTTCCGGAGGGCCATCATGCACTGGCACACTCGCAGGCCAAATCTACCACCTCCCCTTCAGGTTGATATCTCTGAATTTAATCATCCCATATGAGTTTGGCGGCAATTACTGGGCTGATGACTAGACTTATCTTATGGTCACCTACAATGAATAACAAATACAACTACACCATCTTCATATGTCGATATTCCCATAAGTTCAGGACACCTTTGTAAGGAGATCGGCGCACTTCGAATTGTATAACAGCCTCCCGCGCAGAATATGTTCCGACGGACAACCAAGTCGGCAACGGCACGATTCACAATGCGCTAACTGTTCAGTGATGCCAGTCCAGATGACTCAATGCGTATCGGATTATTTTCAACTTGAAGTCTCCCCAGATGGACAGTTGACCCGCACAGATCCAACATCTTGGGCATGAATTATGATGTACTTCATGACAATCCGCCCCGAAACCTTAACAGATGTGCTTCCAAGCCTCTGTTCGTTCTCTCAACTTTTCGGGAGTTTAGTTTCCAAGCCCCTAAAATCCTATGCTCACAAAGCACGGCAGAACCTTAAAGACCACGATTAAATCGGAAGCGCATCTGAGGATGGGTTTTCCCGAGTCGGTTGTTAAGCGCTCTGGACGATCGTCACATTCTGGGATGTACATACCCGAATTTATGAGATTGGGTCGAAAAGTTTTGGTAATCTGGACCCCACGCGTGAGGCAAAATTCCCAAAATACAGCGAAATTGTGTTATGAATGTGGGATATGTGTGTGTCTGCGCCCAAAGTCTATTCTAATTAGGGAGCGACATCTGCATCAACGAAAATGAAAACCGAGCCCGGTGATCGAGCGCTTGGAAACCCAAATCTCTATGTTTGTCACAGAATAACTTGAATCCTCCATAATTTACCCGAGTATTGTTGTGACTGACAAAACACCCCCTTTGCCTTGTTTTATCCAGCCGACCCCTGCGCACGCAGCTTTTTTTTAGCGACTGTTGAACTAAATCACTATAGTAACAATTCACTAAGTTGCACGTTCTGATGGCGCCCGTCGTAGCATTTGTTTTTGGTGTTAGCCACTTTGGTCAAGCAGCTTTTTCTGGAACATCAGTGTGTTCAACATCGCAACATGTCCCATTCCTTGATGTCGCATTTTGGGCGCCAGTGGTATGCCTTTCGCCACGCTTCTTACATCAACACGAGTGTTTGAGACGCTTCAACGACCCTTGCATTTACTCTGGAATGCTATTGATACCTGTCTGTCGTCAACACCTTTGAGGTCGTGAAATTTCAGATTGTTATGGTAGTTATGGCAGTCAGTAGCACCTGTGTGCTTTAAGGAGGCAACTAAAAAAATATGTTGCCGCCTTCTCCGGGATATCGGTGAATGCGTTCATCGGGATCAAGCCGGATTATCTCCAAAAGACGTCGACGATCAGCAATCCTACGCGCAATCGAATATTCATATGTTGGATTGAAATCTTTGATTCGACTTCTACCATGCGAACCCAATACTACACAGTGGCATCGAGTCGGATCATGGATCCCAGTGCGCTTGGCCTCTGCCAGAGTCACTGAACCAGGCATGAGCAGCTGTCCTGTCAGGAGCTGTCTGTGGCTCCATCCGAATCCTCGCTTGGGTCATCATCGCTATCGGGTTCTCTGTCTGGTCTTTCAATAGCGACAGCCTCAAGGGCTTCAAGTTCCCAGCCAATCGCCGCTTTGGCCACTTTCAGTTCGGCTAGCGGTTGGCAAAGCTCAGCCATCACGTCTTCCCTGTAAATGGATTATCTCTTTTTGTCCATAAGTAGCAATGGCCCATACCTGGCATATGCTTGCACCCAAACACAAAAATCATCAAGCCAGACTTTGCTGTAAATGTAATACACTTCATGGTGATCCAAAATGTGCTTCATCTCCAGAAGGCATCGAAAGACCGCTCGCTTTCCCTTTCTCAACAAGTCAGCCACATCGTTGCGGCAAGCTTGCGCGAGATCAAATGATCGATATAGAGGAAAGGCAAGGCTGCGCCGATACGACGGTATCAAGGCAGCCAACAGATCATCTGCTGTGATAGTTTGTTCCCTGCCGCGTGGCGATCGCGGAGGGTCAAGTGCCGTGATGGCAGGTGTAAGGCTGCATATCGTCCATGCACTTTCGGGTGTGGGGTCGTTTTGGGTCGTGCGAGCGTCATATGCGTAAGAAAAGAGAAATGTGATTAGGGTGAGGTAGAGGTCGCGTGTCTGAGTTTGAGTTGGTAGATCTGCCGATATGTCAATCGATGCGTATTAGCCACTGCTGTTTACTGACATTCTTTGCGTGGCAGTCCAAGCATGGTCAGATTTTCGTCTTCTGTATACTTAAAATCCTCCGACTGAACGAGATGGGGGTTTTTCCACCTCAGAAGCTCTTGGATATTTTCATCATCAATATAATCAGCCCTGGAAACCAATTAATTCCTCGTGTGCTCAATACATGGCTTTCTTACATGTAGTATTCCGGGTCCCATTTCTCGTCTTCGTGTTTGATTCGCCGACACCGCCGTTCCTCCACAGAACAAATTTCTGCGTCTTGGCCAAGCTCGTTCACCTCGTTCTCCATGTGCGTGACGTGTTTAAAATAACCAGTATACATATCGAGAAACCCATAGTGTTTCTGATGCAGTGCACTAGAAGAGGCCAATTCTTCTGGAACTTCTTGAGGTAGATGCCAATCGTTGTCCGCAGCTAGAAGCGGTCAGCATGAAACTGTTGCTAATAATTCTGATACACACCTCTCAGTAGCTCTTCTCGCTCGATAAATAGCTTTTCTGTTGCGCGAATCAATTTACCTTCTTCACTCTCTTCAACGACTGTTTTTTGATCGGTAGCGCCGTCATGGCCTTCGATCGTTGATTTTGCATCATCCTCTGATAAAACTTCGATGATTGGTACATCTATTGACGGAGGAGGAGCGAGTAGTTTTGCAAGCAAGTCCAGATCTTCAAACTCTTGACCTTTATTCTCTTTGGACAATGTCACCTTGAGGTAACCTGAGCTTGGGTCATACTGAGCGGATGCACCATCATCCTCCAGTACCGGATGGGGAAAGTGTAGCCGCAGAAAATACGGATTGATATGAACGGTCAATAATGTACCGTCGACGTTTATTTCAGCATCAACAGCCTACTTTCCGACCGTGAGCATTGAGCGGTCTTGCAAATCAAAAGGCGCTGGAATGCCTACACGAATTGCTGGACAGTAAATCGAAACAATGACTGTGGCAGTCGTCTGACTGCAACTGAAACGAGGAGTGATCATGGCTGAGATAGAGTATCGCCGCGAGTTGAGGCCTGAGGTCGATGCTAGAACCCTACAGTTGAGATGTTCTGTATTAGCCTGTACTGATGTCGTATTGTCGTAGTATTAGGAGAACACTTTTTTTTTTGATCGTTCGAATTGCTGGAATGATGCTGGGTACCCAATCTTGCTCTACAGAGGTATATCACATATACGAGGCAATGGGATCTTATGCGAGGTGGAGGAGGTAGTTCTGTAAGGGAAAACTAGTATGTCGTCTATGACACCGCCAAACAAGCTGGGTTCAGTCAATCAGCCGTAGCTTTATCTCCAGATGACGCCTCATAAACCTTGTCCACAACATCGATAAAATTCACCCCGCTCCCCTCAGGGAACCCATATAAGCTCGAGTTTTCCTCTACCCGGCTCTTTATACCTGTTAATGGATCCTCAGGTAAGAGATTTGTGGTCTCCACTAAAGTTGTGCTGAGTGATGTTGGGAACCAGAAACTCCCTGCATTCCCTTCCCTCGCCACTGTCGAACAGCTAATTGTTCACGAGAAGAAGGGGAATTGTGTCCCCATCTTCGTGGAGCTCCCTGCTGATCTGATAACACCATGCATGGCCTACCTTCGAATCGCAAAGGACTCAAAATACAGCTTCCTCCTTGAATCTGTCGTTGGAGGAGAGAGTGTTGCTCGTTATAGTTTCATCGGGGCAGGTGAGTATACGTGTGGAGAGTATTCCGCCCTCTGACACGCATTGGACAGATCCGTTAAAGATCATTAAAACTGGCCCTGGTGAAGAGATCACAGGCGACCCTTTGGTCGCCCTCCAGCGAGAGCTTGCTCTCCATCAATATGTAAAAATCCCGGAAATTCCTACATTCACTGGTGGTGCGATTGGCTACGTCTCCTACGATTGCATCCAACACTTCGAACCGAAGACAAAATGTGATCTCGAAGATCCTCTGGGAATCCCTGAGGCAGTTTTCATGCTCGTTGACACCCTCCTCGTGTACGATCATATATTCCAGACGCTCAAGGTGGTGTCGCACGTCTTCAGTCCTAACAATACAGCTGCAGGGAACCTTGCATTTATCTATCAGACGGCAGTTACTAAAGCACGACGACTCGCCAAACTTCTCCTCAGCAGTCGTACACCAGAACCTCGGCAGCCTCCTGTTTTGGTTGGAGGTCATGGCATCTCAAATGTTGGGAAGGAAGGCTATGAAGGATTTGTGACCAAGCTGAAGGAGCATATCATCGCTGGTGATATAATTCAAGCTGTCCCGTCTCAACGCCTGGCGCGTCCCACTGCTCTACATCCATTCAATGCATACCGCCATCTTCGTCAGGTCAACCCATCGCCGTATATGTTCTATCTTGATTGCGGTGATCTCCAGATCGTCGGCGCAAGCCCAGAAACTCTATGTAAAGTGGAGAAAAATGTCGTTTTCAATCATGCTATTGCTGGCACAATCAAACGTGGCAAAACACCAGAGGGTATGTTATAACCGGCGATTTCTCCTCAATCCTACTAATATTGTCCTCAGAGGATGAAAAGTTAGCGGCAGTCCTCCTCAATTCTGAAAAGGATCGGGCGGAACACATCATGCTTGTCGATCTTGCGAGGAACGACGTGAATCGAGTCTGCCAGCCGAAGACTGTCAAGGTCGATCACCTCATGAAAGTGGAGAAGTTTAGTCATGTCATTCATCTGACCTCTCAAGTATCGGGAACATTGCGTCCAGGTTTAACCAGGTCAGAATTTTTGATGACTCCATCACCACAAGCTGATAAAGCAAATCCTTAGGTTTGACGCGTTCCGATCTATTTTTCCTGCTGGGACTGTTTCTGGTGCCCCTAAAATTAAGGCGATTGAGATTATATCTTCACTGGAGAAGGAAAGGCGAGGTGTCTACGCTGGCGCTGTTGGTCGTTTTGATTTTGCAACTGATGAGATGGACACCTGCATTGCAATCCGAACGATGACTTTCAAGGATGGAATCGCCTACTTGCAAGCTGGTGGCGGAATCGTGTTCGACAGCGTCGAGGAAGATGAATACATCGAAACTATCAATAAGCTTAGTGGAAATATGAGGGCGCTGGAGGCGGCAGAACGTAGGCACTTTACGCTTTCATATTCACTCCTCTCTTTAAACGCTTGAATAGGTTATTGGGCACAAATCCAAGAGGGACAGGTTTTGCGAGGGAACTAAGCTCATGGATACATAGAATGGATCTAATATTATGTCTCAATATGAATAGCAGTGTCTACCATCCGGACTTCCGATGCAACTTGACGATGGATCCCTGTTCTTTTGCTTCCTTTCGGGCTTTTTCTTCATCTTCTCTTGCTCGAATCGCTTTCCCCTCTCTCCCAGCGATGCTCAGAACACCCGCTATAAGTTCTGCCGTCCTTGGGTTTTCATCATTAGCTGGGATGGGGTACATGACGATTCGCGGGTCGACATTGGAGTCAATGATTCCGATTGTTGGTACACGTTCAATTGCACATTCATGGATGGCAATGGCATTTTGTAGGGGATTCAGTAAAACAACGAGGTCAGGCACAACCTGTGTAGTTTCGACCACCTCCGGGTGGAAGAACTGCAGCTTGTTTGTCAGGGTGCCTGGGAGCCAGCGTTCACCGACATGGAAGCCTTGGTCCCCGAGCCGATCAGCGGCCTTTTGAACTATCGGGCGTAGATCTGGTCGTGTGCCGAGGAATAAAACTTGGCCGCCAGCATAGGCGACTGCTCGAACAAGATTGGTAGCGCGACGGAGTAGCGGAAGGGTGTGGTCGAGATCGATGATAGTAATGCCTGCACGAGTGCCGTAAGCATAGGGAACGAAGTTGGGGTTCATTCGCGTAGAAGCGTGCCCAAAATGTGCTCCTGCCGCGAGAAGAGCTGAAAGTGTTGCATCGGGGGCAGGTCGATGCAAACTGTTGCGCAACTGAAAGGCATTCTCTTCAGTTTGGGTTGAACCATATTGAGAGAAAATCCCAACTGTAATAGAGAGAGAATTAAGGACACCAACTTGCCGCAAGAAAAAGACGAATCCGAACTTGTGGTCATGGCTTCAGCGCGTTCGCGCCGAAAATCCTCCCATTCTCCAGCATTGTTCAGCCGTCGCTGAGGGGCATCTGCCAGCTGGCGACTGACTGATGTGCGGCAGATACTCCTAGTAATTATCTGTGATGAGCAACGTCCTGAGGACGCCAGCCATGGCCAAAGCGCAGGCCAGAATGACATGAGTTTATAGAAAAAGCCGGCAGGTGTGGCTGTGCTTAACCCAAAGTTCGGCTTACATCAGCCATCGATTTTTTTTTTCTGTGCCCCATCTCATTCAACCACTCACCACCACACTCCACGCCGACCCTCCGCTTCATTTTTCCCTTCTCTTTTCTCGTATAATAAAAAAATGGCTGACGATTTGTTCGAGGGTGCTGTTGGTATCGATCTTGGAACCACATACTCGTATGCATCATTCCCTTTATGCGTTATAGCACGAGCTCATCACATGCCGAATCACAGCTGTGTTGGTGTCTGGCAGAACGACCGTGTTGAAATCATTGCCAACGATCGTGTGTATACCAATGGCTTCTTCCTTTGTCCGCTTCTCACCCTTTTGCAGAGGGCAATCGTACTACACCTTCATATGTCGCCTTCGCCTCTGAGGAGCGTTTGATCGGTGACGCCGCCAAAAACCAAGCCGCCATGAACCCCCGCAACACCGTCTTCGATGCTAAGCGCCTTATTGGCCGCCGTTTTGAGTACGTTTCATTATTTACGGATACAGCAGTTCACTCATCTCGTCTTCAGTGATCCCGATGTCAAGAAGGTTAATTGCAAATCTATAGCATCAGATATTAATCAAGTGCTAAAATTTATAAACAGGATATGACCCATTGGCCATTTGCGGTTGTGGAGAAAGATGGATCTCCTTTGATCAAGGTCCAATATTTGGGCGAGGACAAGACTTTCAGCCCACAGGAAATTTCATCCATGGTGCTCACGAAAATGAAGGAAATTTCTGAGGCCAAACTCGGAAAGACCGTCAAGAAGGCTGTTGTCACGTGAGTATGATTT
>JASFDG010000008.1:50194-90859 GCA_036937095.1 Phaeolepiota aurea
CTTGATCTAGTAATTTTCATTATGGACTCAGCCTTGTTGTATAGCGTTCCTGCCTACTTCAACGATTCTCAACGTCTTGCCACCAAGGATGCTGGTGCAATTGCTGGCCTCGAGGTACTCCGTATTATCAACGAGCCCACCGCCGCTGCTATTGCCTACGGCCTTGACCGCCAATCAAAAGCTGAGAAAAATGTTCTCATCTTCGATCTGGGAGGAGGAACCTTTGATGTTTCTCTCCTCAACATCAGTGGAGGTGTGTTCGCTGTCAAGGCCACCGCCGGTGATACCCATCTTGGTGGTGAGGACTTCGACAACACCCTTCTCGAGCATTTCAAGAACGAGTTCAAGAAAAAGACCAAGTTGGACATTTCTGACGATGCCCGTGCTCTGAGGCGTCTAAGAAGCGCCTGTGAACGTGCCAAGAGGACTCTTTCCAGCGTTGCTCAGACAACTGTCGAGGTTGACTCGCTGTACCAGGTTAGCATTTTTTTTTGGGCGAATACTTCCAGGTTGTTGATCCAATCTCCTCAGGGTGAAGATTTCAATGCCAACATCTCGCGAGCACGTTTCGAGGAGATCAATGCCGTCATGTTCAAATCTACCCTCGACCCGGTTGAAAAGGTGTTGAAAGACGCCAAGATGGCCCGCGAGAAGGTCGATGATATTGTCCTTGTCGGCGGTTCCACCCGTATTCCCAAGATCCAGTCTCTTGTTTCCGAATACTTTGGTGGCCGTCAATTGAACAAGTCCATCAACCCTGATGAAGCCGTCGCCTACGGTGCCGCTGTTCAGGCCGCCCTTCTTACTGGTCAATCATCTGAGCAAACCAAGGACCTTGTTCTGCTCGACATTGCCCCCCTTTCCCTTGGTGTTGCTATGCAGGGTGACGTTTTCGGTGTTGTTGTTCCCCGCAACACACCTATCCCTACTAACAAGTCGAGGACTTTCACAACTGTTGAGGATAACCAAACCACCGTCACGTTCCCTGTGTAAGTTTGCTTTTGCCTCAATCTACATGTTGTTAACCTTTCCTTAGATATGAGGGTGAACGTACTCAATGCCGCGATAATCGCCTGCTTGGAGAATTCGAGCTCACTGGCATTGCACCTATGCTCCGTGGACAGGCTGAGCTGGTCACAACCTTCGAGGTTGATGCTAACGGCCTGTTGAAGGTGTCAGCCCTGGATCGCGCATCTGGCCGCAAGGCTTCTATTAGTAAGTCAACCCAGATTCTGAGCCAAAAAAAATAGATCTTGATTATCTCCTTAGGCATAACTAACTCAGTTGGCCGTCTCTCATCAGCAGAGATTGACCAGATGATCAAAGATGCTGAGCAGTTTAAGGCAGCTGACAAAGAGTTCTCAGCTCGCTACGAGGCGAAGTCTGATCTCGAGGCTTATATTCACCAGGTTGAAGGCACTATCACATCACCGGAAATTGGTATGAAGCTCAAGCGCGGGGCTAAGGCCCAGGTTGAAGCTGAGCTTGCTCGTGCACTGGAGAAACTGGAGATTGAGGATTCATCGGCGGATGAGCTGAAAAAAGCACAACTTGGCATCAAACGTGCTCTCCAAAAAGCGACGGCTGGGATCCGATAGATTATACTATTCGGTTTCGAATACTATGTCGCTTTCGTATTCCCTCTTTCTGTTTGCATACCAAAATGAAGTTTATGGTTGATTTTTATGTGATCTGGTTCCCTATCATTTGTCTGTACAATGATATGTAATATTATCCTAGACGTGACAATACAGGATGAAGGATTCCTTTTTGGCTACAGCAATCGCAAGATGTAATCTTGCGTAGGCCTGTTCACGAATTTGTATATCTTAAGGCCGACCTCGAGTACCCATAGTTCTTCATCAGCACCATCACAGAGAGCTTTGTCTGCTTCAGCAAAGGCTAAGGCGCATAACGATTTTTGCTTTCCACCCAGTGTAGGATGGAGAATAACAAGGTCGTGCAGCTGCGTAGTGCGCCGTCAGCAGGGAATAAGGCAAGCGACCCTTTAAACGCACTTGATTCAAGATCTGCGTTGCAGAATAGCCCTCCCTCATCAGGAACTTGACACTATTTTTTATAGGTTCAAAGCCCCGCTGTTTTCTCGTGATTGGTTCATCGATATCCATATCTCCAACAACTTCAATGCCCAACACTGCTGCGAAATCATTAATGATGGTATCTGGAACGGTACCAGCAATTTCTTGTATGTCAACAGGCAACATGGGTAGCGGGGGATCAGTTGAGGATGAGAGACGTGAGGCGGATTGGAGATATGTGATGGCGCGGCGAAGGTCACCAGATGATGTGCTGATTAGTGTGTCAATGACTTGTGGACTAACGTCAACATTCTCAGCATCTGCGATATGACGGAGCCGCGTTGAGGATGAAGTAGAATCTAAGGGGGTAAATCGGAACTTTGAACAACGCGATGCAAGGGGCTCAATAATCCTTTCAATATGTTTGAGCCTGCTGAGGGACAACTAATACCGTCAGACTTACCTTGTAACATAATTGCAGACCAAACAGAACCTTGTGATGCGGGCGTACGTTTCCATGATGCGACGCAGTGCGCCTTGAGCATCTTGTGTCATCGAGTCTGCCTCATCTAAGATGATTATCTTGTATGGTGGACACGGATACCTGCTTCCATCAGAAGCAATCGCCTCGGCTCGAGGGGTTTGTCGGGCAAAGTTCTTGATTTTTTCCCGAACGATGCTGATTCCGCGTTCATCAGAGGCGTTGAGTTCCAGGACCCGATTGCGGAAGTTATCGGGACTGAAAGAGATCCTGATACTCAGTTGAGGTAATAAAGGGAACTGAAGGGCTACCCAAAGAGTTGTCGCGCCAGAGCCAAAATCGTGGATGTTTTACCTGTGCCGGGAGGCCCATAGAAAAGCATGTGAGGCAACTAGCGCAATCAGGTTCGTTACTATTACATTTTGGTGATTCGACACTTACATTCGTTGAGGTCAAAGTCTTTTGAAGCACGGCCACGGTATGATCCTGCGCTGAAACATCATCTATGGTTTTGGGTCGGCTGTAATAAGAGTCAATGAAGCATCGGATCTTTTGAATGGAAGGTCCAACTATTTCTCTACCCATGGCTGTAGCTCTGGCGCGGTCGCAGCTTTTGCAGTTGGTGTTTTGCTGACACTGGTTCTTGAGTTGAAGAACGACATTGGGTGATGATACGAAGTCACGAACGCGTGACCAAATGGGCGTCACGTCGCGTCCAAGCCTTCCCACGGATGTACTTTTGCTGTAAGTGGACTTCTACTACTCAAATTTACATGACCGAGTTGTTGCATAGTGCGTGAAGGTCCATTACGCGAAATGTCGAGCTCAGGAACGGAAAAAGGTGCTCAGATCTTTTGTATACGTCAGACGCTCATCTAATTTATCTCTCATTCGTCGTAGTCGGGTCATCGTCTGCAAATCGTAACCAGAACACGTTCTTCCTGCATGTAATGTAAACTCACGCGTTTTCTCTTTTACAGCTGTCTCCGGTCGCACAACGATGGTAGAATTGAAAAACGGCAAGGTTGTCTTCAAACAGAAGCCTATAAATTTCGAGAAGCAATCAGAAACACTTCAAGGTGCGCTCTTTCGATCAGGATCGGACCTCCATTTTTGAAAGAGCTCCAGAAATCGTCAAATTCCGCGATATGCTCCAGGACCACGTTGAAAGACAGCTTCCGCCTCTCACTGAAATTCCGGATGAGCATAAGCCACTCATCGCCAAATTGGCCCACGAGAGGTACAGCTTAGATTCACTTGGCAATCACACTGCATTGAAAGGCTATTACCAGTGATAAGACACTTGTATCCCTCTCTAAACACATCTTGCAAGAGCTGCTGCCATCCCACGACGAGGATTCGGGCACAGTTTTATCGGTCGCAAATAAAGCACTGTCGATAGCTGTTGTCGAGGACGCAATAAAAAGTGTCCTTGATCGCAACAACTATGGACTAGATGCAATGCATGGTGGAAAGCATCCAGCAGCAGTATGTGTATGGCGCTGGGAAGTTAAAATTGAATTCCGTCACTGGCTACCAAAGGGTGGGCGGGAGAGGGCAGAACAGCGCCTCGCTGAACGGGTGCAGGTGAGCCATTTCAGTGCCTTGTACGTCGGAGGCGCAGTGAACAACAACTTCGTAGGCAAAGCAAGATCTTAAAGCTATATTTGACACGTTAACCAAGGACGAAAAAGATTATATCTTTGATCCCAAAGGTTCAGCAAAATCATCGATACGAGGGGTGAATAAGCAGCCGGCTATCAAGGGGGACGTGGTTGTAGTCGGAGATGATGCAATGGTGTCAACGCCTGTTGTGAAGAAAGGCAAGAAAAATGTTGCAGATATTGAGAATGAATCTGTGAGTCGGTCAATATTTGGACCCGTAATGATAATCTCACCCTTTACCAGCAAACTGATACATCTCCAGAGAAAGACAATAGACCAAAAAAAGTACAGGATCATGACAAACTGGCCAAGGTCTGTTGATTAGTGTCCAATTTGTGATGAATTCTTATAGTCTGTTCTTTCAGGAGAAGGAGAGATTGGAGAAAAAGGCTGCCAAGGCTGAGAAGGAGAAGAAGGAACAGGATGCTCAACACAAGTCGCGGTCGCTCATGGCAAATTTTTTTTCGAAACCGAAGGTGACTCCACAAGCAGCGTCAAAGGAAACGGAGATCGCTGTTGCAGGTCCCTCAAAGATCCCTAGCGATTTTGAAAAAGTCTTCAAACCCTTCGTCCTCAAAAAGGATGCCGTTTTGGCGCCGAATAATTGGTTTCTTACACGAAGATCACGACAAAAGAGTGACCAGACCAAGGCTAATGGGAAGGAAGTTATTGCTATCGACCTTGAAGAAGAGGAGGGGGATCTCGGAATTAATAGTAAGGTGCAGGATATAACAGAACATGTGGACGTCTCTACCATGGATACACAAGGTTTGGACTCCCAAATTTCGAAGGTCCAGGTTTCATTAACACCTTCCTAGAGCGGCTGCGGTCGATACTTGACTCGATACTAAAACCTTCAGGCCCACTACGAGTGCGTCGCAGAAACAATTCATTTTTCAGGACGTGGAGCCCTCTTTGCGTCAGAGATCTTGTCGCCCAGCTTTCAGAAGCTGAGATCGCTGGGGATATTTCCCTTGTTCGGAATATCCTTTCTACACTACGCGACCGCGAACTCCTCCCGGCCAAATTACTTATATTCCGCGAAGATGCCCGTCCTGGATATTTCGGTACGTGGACACGACGTTCAAGGTTTATCGGGCCCCGTACACCATTCGCAAAGGACATGATTGTTTTCGACTATAGTTACGACAGTGGGGAAGAATGGGAAGATGAGACAGTTGGTGATGCAGATGATGTTATGGAGGACGCCGAAGATGAGGATGCAGGTGATGAAGATGCAGATTCAGATCTGGACAGCTGGCTGGTGGAGGACGATGAAGAGACAGAAGTTGCAACAGGTGATCGAGATCTGACTCCTCCGGCTCTAGATTTGGCGGCATGTAAAGCTTCCAAGAGAAAGGCGGAAGAAGGGGAGAGGAAGTTAGGTAAAAAAAGAAAGGTGGTTGTTCCTCTTGTGCCGTTCGCCAAAGGGCCTTGTTGGGAAACGAATATAGGGAAGGCGGAGTATGATCCGTTCAGGCCATATTGCATCCAGCTGTTCAACGGTATGTCTGTCTAACCCAGCCCTTCCCCTTGGCCAACTTATTAATGTCATGCGCGTGTAGACACCCCATTCCCAATCGATCCATTTTCATATGTTTCGACTTGCGTAGAAGATAAACGTTCAAGTGAACGAGCCGCTACGACAGGGGGGCTCGCCCCACCTGCGGATGTTGTGTTTGCAGTCCCATCGCTCCCGGAACGCCTCATTGGTTCCTCGGCAACGAGCATTCCAGCGTCGGCTGCAACACGAAAACCACCTCAGTCCCCTTTCCCTGATATTCATATGCCGTTTGTCTTGCGGAAAATCACTGAACTCCGAGTATCAAGTATCCTTTTGCTTGTGGAAGCCATTTACCAGGAGCTGCGTGTGCATAAGGTGACGAAGAAAGCGATCGAAGCCAAAGTTAGGGAGGTTGGTGAAAGATGCAAGGAACAAAAGTTTTGGATAGTCAAACCTGCGATGAAGGTAATGTGTAATTGTACCCATTACCAACCGATGCTTATCGATATTCTACTCTACCAGCTTGCTTATCAGTGCTGAGGAATGGACTTTTACAACTTATTGGCATTGGGTAATAACCACTGCATTCTTTATATGCCCTGAATCTTCTAAGTCACTAGTGACCAAGTTCTTATGATACAATGCACTGTACATATGCAATAAATAACGAACAAATATAATACATACATAATGCACAGTTATGAGTTTGCTAGCTTCCACAACAGCTGGGAATATTCGAGGTCGGATTTGCCTGTTGTGAAGTCAACCGTATGGATATCGCCCGATTGAGCACCTTTTTTCATGAGGAGTTGGAACTCTAAACATCACTTTCAAGAGCAGGTACGCACGGATGAGCATTTTGGTAATCGTGCCATTCTTATCAAGAATTGGTTCAAAACCAAGGCCTTTATATAGCCGCAACCGTAGCCTGAGCGCACCAGAGGATAGGATATCAGGGCGTTTAGATGTTCCGACAGTCATACGAGGCACTCACACATTCCCATCTAGCTCCTTCTCGTGCTCCGTAGCCGGATCATACTCCTCTAGACGCCGTGCTTCTTCTTTAAGAGCAGCAAGCTCTGCCTCCTTGCTGGCAACCAAACTCTCTGCGTCGCTTATGGCTTTAGCAAGAGATAAGCGACTGATATCCAGTTCATTGAGTGTCGAAGCATGTGCACTGGCAGATAGAACTGAGGCAGGTCGTGTAGAAGAAACGCGTGCTGCCTCAAGGATTCGTGATAGGGCTGACGGGTATGAGTTTGACAGCGGCAGTTAAAGCAGCGACGCTCACCTTTCAAGTTCGAGTGTGCCTCTTCGAGCTCTTTCCTCCGTTTGGCCTCGGTAGCTGCAATCTTCTCCTCTGCCGCTACGATTGTTAGATAGTCTTCCTCTGGGTCGATGATCGGGAGCATGTCCCGGATAGCTTTCCTGAGAACGTCGGCACCATCAGTTCAGCTCATGGCCTGTGCATTTTACCATACGACGTACGTGGCCTCCTGTACATCGATGGACATATTAGAGACGTATAATGATATGTATCTCTCATGAAGTTGGATGGGTGGATGATGGTCACATTCACATGATGTGACGGTTCACGTCGCAACGTAATCAAAGCAAAATATTAAATACTAACTAGGAGATCTCATAGAATCAAGCGACATGATGCCCACTTGTTTGCGCACCAGTTCCAGGCAGTGGAACGTGATCAACACCGTTCTGTGCACTGGCTGTATTCCCTCCTACGGGTGGATACAGATTTCCTCCAGTATTGTATTCCGTATTGGGGTTGACGCCATTCGCCGCACCATGTTGTCCAAGATGTGCATGTGCTACCTCAGCATTGCCCATTGGCCCTCCAGATCTGCCGGACCCCATCATAGTTCGATAGCCCGAGCCAGTCGCTACGGCGCCGAATCTATGCGATAACGCTGTGGCGTCACCCGGAGCACCCACACACTGCTCTCCACCTTCCCATCCCCATCCTCCTTCACGAGTGAATGGCATATCGGCTGAATTGAATCCATATGGTGGTTGATAATTGAAAAAAGGCCCATGGTTGGCGGTTGACAGGAATGGTGTGCGGTGGAATAACGACGTTGCCCGCGGGAGAAGCAAATGATTGAAGCGGAAATCAAAGATGGCTGCAAACGTCTGGCGGAAGGCGACTAGCGCCATGCTGGTGCCAATGATGCCACCCACCACAACATCATACCAGTTATGGACTGGATATTAATGGTAAGCGTTTCACAACTGTAGCTCCGGGTATATTCTCACATTCGTCGATAGTAAGCGCGCCAGAGATGAGGAAAGCCCCAAGAATAGGGGCGAACATCACTATCATCTTCCAGTATGCGGGGTTATGCGCACTCATGACCTTGAGCTGTGCGTTGAAATAGAGGGCCAAATAGAATAGGCCAGCCCAAGCCGCAGTTGAATGACCAGACGGCATCGATTCGAGGGCATCATTGATTTGCTTCTCATCCCCTGTGCAAACTGAACGATCGTACATAAGGCTTGCGAAACCAACACCCATAGGCGATGAAGCCCGTGTTATGTTCGGCTGACAGACTGCATAGAAATGAGGTCGAAGACCACCAATGAGCCATTTGATGAAGACTTGAAAGACAGCAGCGGTGATCAGACCTGGATATAAGATCTGAGTAATTGAAAATGATTGGCCATAAATTGCTTACTTTTTAGGAGACCGAGATTCGTAGTCAACCAGTCATCCAAGCTTCGTCGCCTCGCCTGGAAAAGGGAGAAAAAGAAGAATGGTACGAAGAACGCTATCATAGCAGCAGCCCAAATAGGGATAATTTCCTTGCGAAGCGGATATGCGAACTGGGGATAGACCACCTCACCATCCTGGAAGTAGATGGGAAAGGAGCGGTTCGGCGCCGGGGCTGCATTCGATAAAAATGAATGACCGGAACATCAACACTGTCACATACAAGCAAAATAAACACCCAAGCCAAGAGCACCCGTTACTGCCATGGTTATGATGTCGGCGCCGTGAAGGCGAATCCATATCCCAAAGCGAAAAGGAGGGGTCGCGGTATTGTGAGCACTCCCCAATCCATTGACGTGTTTGTCTATTGGGCTCTCATTCCTTCCATTCATAAAGGTAGGCATGCCTATACAAGAATCAAATTCAGGTAAGTTCAAGAGGGTGGACAGGGATGGATTGTTGATCCACTGCAATGGCTTTTATAGTTTCCAGTGTCGTCCCTCAAGTCATTAGGAGAAGGCGGAGCAAGCCACAACCCAAAAATAGAACCGATGTCAGCCATTCGCCAGTCTGGTTATCAGTCTAAGGTATATTCATCTCGCCTAGCTACTAATATTTTTCAGCAAGTACTAAGATATACAAATCAGTCTACGCCATATAAAGAGCATATAAGAGTGAACTCACTCAATGCGGTCAGTGACGTCCAGCCAGTAAAGGGGTGGCTATGTGGGGTCCATTGTCAACCTCATGCCCGCCGATATAAAGAGGTTATGAAACTAACCTTCGCTTCCCCTCTCCCGTGAGGGCATCATATTGTTCCCAAACATACCCCGTTTGCTCATATTCCTGATACAAGTTATAGCGAGGCGCAACAGAGACAAGAGAACGAACTCGCCTTCACCACGTTGTCAACAATGTTCTTCCGAAGCTCGGAGTAGATGGCTTTTGCTTTATCTTGGTAGAGTCCGGGTTGGACAGCATAAGTCTACCGCATGTTCGTTCAGCACCGGGGGACTCTAAAATGACTGCAATACTACCTCGTGCAATGACTGAAGCGCAAGATAGTTCATTTGTATCCAGATTGGGCCTTTCCAGTAATTTTCACCTTTGCCGAATTCTGGATGGGAGACGGATAGACTCCTTAGGCCGTAAGGAGACCAGAGGTGCTCCGGATCATGAAGCATGTCTAATATTGAGCCCAAATGAGGAGAGTCTGGAGGAAGGAGTGACAAGAGGAATGGGAATAGTGAAAGATATCCTTTGTGACAGACATGATATGATTCATCTACGGAAATTTGTTGTAAATCCAGGCACGAATTAGCAGGGATACAACATACCTTCGTCGTTGACACTGACGTCACAATACATTTTATGTTCCTCATTCCAGTGTAAATCTGGTGAGGGAGTTAATGGGCTAACGAGAGATCTACTTCACTAACTGACCTTCAATGTTTTGCAGTATTGCCTTCTCAATCTCTCCAAACGTGACTTCATCTTCCTTTTCTCCTACAAATCCTGCAATATCCTTCATCGTACGCGTGAAGAATGCCATCCAAGAAATCAAGTCCAAATGCAGCTCCCCAGCGTGTGGGGGGCCCCGTGGATAGTCGTCCATACCACTCGTCAAGACGTGAAGCTCAGAACGACCACGCCAGCGATAACCTTCGGTGCGTGAATGCGCCTTGCGCGCGTACTGTTTGATTTGGCCGCGTTGTGTGCGACGGAACCAGTCATAATGCCTTTTGAGTGGCTTGTAGATCGATTTTAGGAAAGAAAGAGCAAGTTCAGGCGATTCCAAGTATTTCGATGAGGTGCTGGGGGGTTTGAACGATTCGAAGGGAACTTGGGCTCCAGTGCCATAATCCATACCAAGATCCTGAGAGCTTGGACCCCTTTCAGCCGCAGCAGCTTTTACGCGCGAAATAAAAGCAGTAACAGCCATGGTAAGTGTAGGTGGGTTTGCGTAATTTGGGACCTGAGTTTGGAACTCTGATGGTACCTAGAGATGAACAGGCAGACAGGTTGAGGGAATGCGCTTTGACTATTGCTGGATAACAAACCTTGCTGCGGGCTTCTTCGCCTAAGATCTGTTCACGGGCGACCCATCCATCATCATCTATAAGATCGATCCAATCCTTTAGAATCTCTAGGCTGAACGAATATCAATGACCCTCCAACAACAAAACCACCAAAGTCACCTAAAATCGTTGTCCCATTGCCCAATATGCAGAAGATGGAAACCTTCATCCCTAATACGAAAGTCGGTGAATGTTCTCATTGGGCGTGATCAGGACATACCAATAGAACCCCCTGGGGAAAAAGCTTCGGCTGGGTGTTGCCGTCAGCAATGCTTTGGGTTCTGTCAGCCTTGCGCCGCCTTCCTCGTTGTCAGAGCCAGCATTTTCGTCATCCTCATCCCATTCGTGGGAGAACTTGCGGTCTACAATAGACGTGCCATAAAAATATCCAACGCCAGCAACCAGATTAGCGGTGACAGCTTTTGAGAAGGCCTGAAGGGACTGTTCGTTGTCTTTTGGATAATCTGACGGATACGGTAGAACATCCTGAAAGCGTTTGGAGTAGGCGTCTGTCAGGGCAGGAATGCCCTGATCCAGGATAGATGCTAAAAAACAAGGGGGAAAATCAGTTAAACCTTCTGTCTCATCTCGTTGTGACTTACAGCTGAGCTTCTGCTTCGCGCTCGCACTTTCGAAAAATACGTCGAATTGAAATTCACCCTCGAATAACTTCTGTACTGCATACAGATTGCTATTTGTGTACACTTCATCTGATAGTTGCAAGACATGAGATGGGTCCGGCACTGCAGCATCAGGATCCTTATATGGTTCGACGGCTTCGCGAGCGTGGTCGATGAGGTTTTTCATAATGTAATCTAAGGCATGCCCATCAGCTTCACGGATTGTATGACTTATTTAATACTACCTTTTGCTTGCCACATGGATCCAGGTTGCATAGACAACCCTAGATAGTGGGTTCTGCCAATACGGTCCTCAAATTCCTCTGAGTGTGGGCCTGACATGACAGCCTTGTTTTTGGGTCCTGGCAATAATTATTAGTTCCTGTATATGAGCATGAATGACCCACACTTGCCATCTACAATGCGGATATTGAAATCATCCAGCTCCGGCGTCGAGCCAGATATTTTGAATTCCCCTCGGACTCCCTGATAATGGGCGAAGTGAGGTTATGTAGAAATAGGAGTATTTAGAAGTGCTCACATTTTCATTCTCGTCCGTCTCCATATCAAGTCCTCCAAGGCCTTCCAAGCCAAAGTAGAAGATAGGGGATATTCTTGATGCAAGCCCTGACCCAATTGTTGAACCACAGGGCGGTCACTGATATGGAACGGAAGTACCTTGTTTGAGGGGTTGTCCCTTCACGCGCGCAGCCCAACTACCGCCGTGATCACCTCCTGCCACCTTCAAAAATTCCGTCGTAATTTGAACATTATTGACACTGTCCTTGATGACTTGTACGCCTCCTTCCCGGGTATCATACTCCGTCCAAGTATAACTATCAAGTTTGTCGCCCTGATCACATGTGTGTCTAGCCCCTGCAGCCAAATGGAGTGAATATCATGAAGCTATGAAGGAGTTTGTCTGACTAACGAAGAACCGACTGGTAGTCATGTGTCCCAAACCACACGAGTCCCGTCATCAGCGATTGTGGTATGCGCGGCCTGAGTCCAAAGTACAGGTTGGGTCTGTATGGTCCCCATAACAAGGTATCGTTGGCGCGATCATTGGCAAGTGTTGCCGGTAAGAGAGGGAGTAGCAAAAGCAACAGCAGTTGCATCTTTGGCCCAACTTTTGCCTGCCTGGAATCCCGTAGGCAGACTTACCAATCTGTTGTGTCGTGTTTTGATGGTTCACGCGGTGAAATTCCTTCCAAATCAGGAAGGTGCTCTATACGCTCTCAGCTACTCCCCCTCCTCCTGGCCTTCTAGTCTTTAACCAGGCGTTCTACTTCTATCCTTCGATACCACAAAGCCCAAGCCCCATTTAAGGCCAACAACTTTCAGATGTTGGTAACCAAGTACAGTTGAAATTGCGCTTGACGCGGACATTGTCAACATTGGCATACCGTACAGTTCACTTATTTATCAGATTGAGCAGGTTTTGCTGAGCTGAGTGGACACCCGTCGTACTGGGGCAACCGCGTTGATCCTTGGAGTTTGCATGACACCGCCTTCATTTTCACCGTGATCATGGAATGGCAGTACCTACGAATAGATTGTACCGTTATGCACGAGTAGCTGTGCAATCCCAGAAGTCTTGGCTACACACCTTGCACATGAACAATTCGTGAACCGCTGCCACCCTAATCAGGTAAATTTCCTGCAGTACAACGAAGGCTGTGTCTACAATCACAGGGTTGGGAATTTATAAAAGTAGAGCGCGAAAGTGTTGAACCCATATACCATCTTCCTAATCCCATACACATAATGCCTTCCACTGTCACTGACGGGGCCACTGTTGTTGGTGAGCCCTCGAATGGCGGCTCAGACGTCAAGCAATATCAACCCGCTCGCCGCGCCAACATAACCGGCAAATCATCAGAAGGCATGAGTGTCACCGCGGACTACCAGGACCGTCCCTTCTTTGTCCGCATTGGCAAAGGCGGTGTAATTGGTGCTCTCGAGGAACTTGACCAACAACTCCTCCAGGTAAAGGGCATGCATCTGCACACATGAATGTGTACTGAACCTTTGGTAACTTAGTCCGGAAGGAACAAGTTGCTATCAACCAAGTCTCCCGCTAATTGGACAGGAAGAGAGGTCATACCTGGCCGACTTGGCTTGATCAATCATGGGTTCGTCTATTACTAGACTAACAGAGTCTCACTCACGCATAAATATCATACCAGAGGTTCGCCGAAAATACTGACGAAGCCCGGACGTTATCCGGGCTTCCCGTTTCGAAACTGGTGGGCGAGGTCGTGGTGTGGCACCACAGGCTGTATGTAGACTTCTATTCCCCATACACCCTCAACAACTCACACATCACACCAGTATCCGATACTGTCATCGAATTCCAGGGTTTGACTGTCGTTCAAGTCTCTCAGAACCAAGTCGCGGTCGTATCGGACCCCCAGAACCATATATTCATCGCCAGGAATGGTGGATTCGTCGCGTTTGGCATTGAAGGAACATATGACGTTCTTTCCATTGTTGACCAAACCCATCTTCCAACCGTTGTCAAGGATAAATTGACTGGTGTCATCTTGGGATGGACCCACGAGGTCAAGATGAAGAGTCAAGTTGGCCACAAGCAAGAGAAAGATTATGTGGCCGCCACATTGTAAGAGCATTCACATTCAAGTCGGACTCTAACTCATGGCTGACCGCGGGGTTTGTTCAGCCTGAATATTCCAGCTAGCAATTGCGCCATCTTGCAGCGAGGTAACGATCTCGAGCTGCTTGAGGCTGGTCAATCTGTGATCACAAATCCGAGGATCACTTTGCGTGGTCTTTACACACTTGGAGAAAATCAGTTGGAAATGCCAACAAAAGACATGTATGGATGTCTTTAGGTCGCGATGCTGAGGCGTTCTCATCCTGTTCTAGCTTCACGCGCGATCAAGTACCAGTCAGCTTGACTATTTATCTCAAGTGGCAGTTGACAGAGCCTCTCAAACTCACCACTCATGGATACAACACTCCATATGACGCCTTGCGAGATAAAACCCAATCCATCCTCACACAGATTGTTGCCCATCTTGACTACTCCGCTATGGTCTGCGATGTCCTTGTTTTCCTGCGACTCGCGACTGAATGAACATTGCTAGGTGAAGCAGCGGTCGTTAGGACCTGATAATATGGAGGATGGAAATGACCCTTCTTCTGCATTCCTCGATGCACTTCGGACTCGTGCGATGGATGAAATGCATGAAGCTGCTCTTGAATATGGTATTGTCTTGAAGGATTTAGGTGAGCAAAGCGATCTTTGCCTTTGCCAGTCTGCTCATAAAATGCATAGCCGTCATCGATCGCCAATTCAAGGGTGAAATTGCCTCGACGATGGACAAATTGACGAGTACGCATTATATTCAAGGGATGTTTCTTTATTGACGATAAATTGTTTGCAGCGCGTGCACTCCAGGCGCAGGTTGAGGCTGCGGTAAGTCTAGTCTGCTTAACATCATCATACAAATTAATGACAGGTGTAGAACGTTGATCGAGAAAATAGCAACAAGGTTAAACAGGAGGAGGGTGCTTTATCCGTGACTCGTATCAAAGCACAGGCTGCCAACACGCAAGCGGACGCCGAGGCATACAGGGTTATTGCAGCAGCTAAGGCGCAGGCACAACGTACCAGGATCGAGGCAGAAGCTCAAGCAGAGGCAACGCGTCTCGCTGCCGAGGCCGAAGCTCAGGCTGTGCGTACAAAGGCGGCAGCCGACGCCCAGGTTCTTGATGCGTTTGCGCGTGAGATGGAGATGCGTCGCATCGAAGTGGCGAGAATCAGAGCGTTCGGATCCAAGACGATATTTGTTCCTGCAGAAACGGGCGCGCAGATGGGAAATGCAATGGCTTTGGGGATGGCAGCGTCGATGGGCGCTGATGCCAGACGAGCAGTGGCGAGTTGAAATGTAACCTGCCTAATTGGACTTTATACCCTGTATTTCTATCACAGAACAATTGACTAATAAAACTTAATATTGCCAGTTTACCCACTGCGTCGAAATGGCAAGAACTTGGATAAGAGGCTCGAGGAGGAAGAATGCTGTGAGGAAGTACTGAGAAGCCCTTTGTTTACATCTGTTATTCGAGTCACACTCGAGGACTCTGCGTGTCTCGCCTAATTGTCGATCTTTGACCGCAACCACCACCCATCGTCTACCAACCCCCTTTTCGTCCCGCACAACTCTTCCTAGTTTCTTCAATCCAATATGAGGTCTAAATTCAAGGATGAGCACCCTTTTGGTACCTGCTGCGCTCACTCACAGTCGCGCCATCTTGCTAATCCGCAATTGTATCACAGAGAAGCGCAAAGCTGAGGCAGAGCGTATACGACAGAAGTATCCTGATAGAATTCCCGTCAGTTCTCCAATTTCCTAATTTGCGTTGCGCCTGGCTTACTGTGTGGCGTGACTCGGCAGGTAATCTGCGAGAAGGCGGATCGAACTGATATTCCAACAATTGACAAGAAGAAGTATCTGGTGCCATCGGTGCGTCGAAATTATGGCTCTTTTCCAGCCTTGCACCGTCGACTAACGAAGACCCCTACCTCACCTTAGGATCTGACTGTTGGGCAGTTTGTATATGTGATCCGGAAACGAATCAAGCTGGCACCTGAGAAGGCGATCTTCATCTTCGTTGACGAAGTTCTCCCCCCGACAGCCGCCTTGATGAGCGCAATATACGAGGAACACAAGTACGTTGCCTTGTATATCATCTACAGTTGTGTCTGACGTTACCCTATAGGGATGAGGACAACTTCCTGTATGTGAGCTATTCTGGCGAGAACACGTTTGGGCAAGAAGAATGAGTTGAACTGCCTATGGACGTATGAGGTTCGTATACTGTTTGGATGTGGATCTTGGTGTGTGACACACAGAAATTGGATATTGAGCGACTACCAGAATGAGTAGGATGATGCGCTCCTCCTCTGCATGCCCTAGCGTCTACATTTCTGTCATACCCGTTATCACACTTTTGGCTCGTCTTCCCAATTTTGTGTATTGTAATTTCTTCTCAATCCATATCATGTTATCTCTCATGTATTACCATATTATATCCTAGAGATTGACCTCTCTAGCTTTCTCATTTCTGGGCCTCCTCGTCAAAAAAAAAACTTTTAACCATGCGAATGCGGACAAGGCAATTCCGCACCTGCCATGATCGATGCTCAAATCGGATTTGTGGCACATGGCCACTGAGCCACAGTTCCCAAGCTTGTAGCCTCGTATAAAAACCTCATACGCTTCACTAAATGTCCAAGCAGTAGCCAACCACCACCCAAACCAAGAACTACAAAGTGCGGTTGGTGTAATCCCGCTCAAGTCCTGTTGGAACTATATACAGTGTATGTTATTGCTTGCTGACGGTGATTACTGACCGTTGACGTACATTCCAGTATCTAGAACCCTCGACACGGAGTCATTGGATTGCAATTGTGATTGTAGCGCCTCGTGGCCTGCTTGGGACGTCCCAGCCAGATCCATGCCCAACCATGACCGAGAATCGTCACCCTTTCATGGTATTATTCGTCGCGAGTCTTGGTGAGATCTTGAACTTCTGTTTGAAGCCTATCGAAACTTCCCTAGGAACTTTTATGGCACTCATCTCGAAAAGGAACGGCTTTTTTTTCGAACTCTAGCATCCTTTGAGGGTGCTCGATGCGCAAAGGCAGCCGTGGTTGTGTTGGCTATTTTACTTGCCGCGCTAAGTACGTTTCCTATCTGTCTTCCGTGGGGAAAGATAAAAATATTTGTCCTAATTTCTAGCGTGATCAGTGCAATCGGGGAGTCCGACACTGCCGACCAAGTTGAGGATCCGCATCGTCCCAAATTCACCCGTTAAGGGGATGGGCCACGAGAGCGCTGACGAAGACGGGAACGCTTAGGCGGGTAGGGAAGCTCCTGCTTAATGGATGGAATACAGGGGCTTGTCTGTTGTAATTGATCAGCACTGCATTCATTCATGAGTCTGATCTGTACCTTGAATATGATGTTGAATTGAAAGAGCAAACGAATTATGAGGTCTGTGTGAGAACCTGCTCGAGAGTATCCCAGTCAACGCCGTCGAGAGTATTGTCATTGGAAAGTATTCTATCCCATTCATCTTCAGCACCTGCCTCCGCGTCGGCTAGGTTCGTCCCAATCGCCGCGCCAACGTTGGCAGCTCTTCCTCGAAATCCGTCCGCATCATCAGAACGTTGGGCGGATGGCGCCACTACCGCAGAGATTGGGACGTGTGTATCATTGGAATGGGGTGGATGCTCCGAAGGGATGGCAATGATCCCTCCGCTTGTTACCGAGTAATCCAGAGATGTGGGGCTACCCACGGAACTGAAGATGACGCTTAATCGTCGCACGAGCTCCCACTGGTTATCTGATATCGTAGGGGAAGATGAGCGAATATGAGACGTGCTGCTGAGCCTTCTCTTTTTATGACCCCGGGTAACCTCATGGGTATATCGTCTCCGACCCGTCCGACTAAGAAGCACTCGAATATTGACTTGGTTGGCCCAGGCAAGACCTAAACTCGCCTGCTTTCTTTTTTCCCCAGGTAGGCTGTGACTGGTGCTAAACCACCGGGATTGGTCCCTATAAAAGAAGCTGCCAGGTTCAGCGCTGATCTGGTCTGAATCGAATGCGTCGATGACTTCGTTCAGCACAAGGACAGCGACTTGATGTTTGAAGGCCAAAGAATGGAGCAGCAAAGAAATCTCGATTATGGTTCGAGATCTCTCTACTAGCGTTGCAGTGCTTGTCTTCCCTGAACTGTGGAAGAGCTCGGCTAATGCGTCGATCACGAGAAGCTTTACAGGTTTATTCCCAGAATTCGACGCCTTTTTTATGATGAATTCTGGCAAAAGTTTTCGCAGCGTATGGGTCAACATTTGTGGGGTTGTAACCGATATTGTATGCACGTTCCCCAAGCTGCAATTAGCCTGAGATAGTAGCGTATGTGTCTGAGATATTTCAAGGAGTCTCGATGTTGGAAGTTGTGAGGAGGTTGTCAGGTAGCACGCTGAACCATTCAACCCGCCAGAGTTATTGGGGAGTTGTACACAAAGCGATAACTGCAAGGCAAATTGTGTCTTTCCAGCGGCGCTTCGAAGAAATTGTCAATGATAGATGTATGAATGAGGTAGTTGACAATCACCTTTCACCAGCGAACTCTGTTATCACCCCAACATGTATACCACCTCCAAGAGCCTTATCGATATCCGCGTCGCCAGTCGTGCATGTATCAGCACCTAAATGCTTTACTTGCTCCAGGTGATATACGGGGGGCGACGGAAGGCATTCATAGGCTGACGCGACAATCGCTTTCACTTGCAGAGGGGATATCCAGCATCGTCGGCCAATCTCTTGTGGAGAGGTTATGAGCAGGTCTGAAAGAATGTGAATGTTGCCTTTCAATACAAGTCTCAGTATGAGCCTGAGTTTTAGAGTTAAGATTATAATAGCTACCTTTTCTTAACGCGTCCTTCTGAGATTCCGTAAGTTGAGGAATATCATTGATTGATGTGGTTTCCGCATTCATCACCCTTCGAGTATTGGAACAGGGGAACTCGATGGCGCTAGGATATCAGAATATATTTGACGGAGGGTGTCATAAGGGTGTTTTCTGTATGCAAGCTTGTGGAAGCTGAGAAATATGTCACACCCAATGTTGAAAGTCAAAAGAACTCCGAATGATGCATCAGACATATACTTAATCTATTTAGGTACATAGCGCGCTAATAAGGGGTTGTATTGGTATCGCAAGAGGCATTAGGAAGGGCGCTGCCTGGCCTGTGGAGAGTCGGATGTTCGCCTCAGGAAACCCCCTACAACGTTGGAAACTGTTTCCGTGATTTGTCGCTGTTGGCTTTGGGTATGCTTGACATAGAATAGTCGGACGTTCGTCGCATTCCAGACGCCAAGAGGAGTCATGCCCTGAACATATATTTCACCCCATATCAATGAAGTGAGCCATACGACAGATGCATCCGACCACTACGCCAATGTTCAGCAATGGGCTAGCACTCGGAAAAAAATAGGTTTCTTACCAAAAATCGTCGGATAGGAATAGGAGGAGCAGGTGGCAGAATGTGTTGTAGCGTAGCAGAAGAAAGAAAATCTGTGATAGCAGACGTGGCATTTGATTTCCTCGATGCTTGCAGTTCCTGGACTTTGTGTAATAATTCAGAAATCAAAAGCATGACCGGGTCCAATGGCAGCCCCTGCTGCCAAGATGTCACCTTGGATTGGTTGTTAGCACCTTGGTCCCATGTAAAGTGCGAAAGCATATACCCATTCTTGTGTTGGCATGAACCCATTCCTGCCTGTCCATGAGGTAGTAGTTTGATCTAATCCACTCACATCCACAGATGCGGAGCGCCTTTCTCGCATCTTACCCCGAACTTTCTCAGAAAAGGGAGATTCGGCGACCCCACCAGGAGCAGCAGAGTCCACAGGCGATATCGTGCCCGCCACAGTGGCGGCACCTTGCTCACTTGACTCCCGATAGTTTACGTTTTCTGATGATGGGGGACTACTTTCACCATCGTTTTCGACTTCATTAGTGACCCCCTGTTCATTTCCCAATAACTTTGCCTTTTCCGCGCCAGGGTCTGAACTGTCGTGACTCTCCTTTGAGATCTTGGCCATGGCAGTGTTACCGGTGCCTCTCTGAGCTAGTTCCTCCTTGACTGCTTGAGCATGTTTAATTTCCCGGAGACCCCTAGAAAGCGTGAACGTTCCAAGATCCTCAAAGGTTTTATGCGAAGATATGATTCCGTATATCACATTGGGGTTTTCGGCCAAGTGGTGGAATACGATGGAATTGAATACCTCCAACCTGAGTAATGATAAGCTGAGTCATCTAGTGTTAGTTATGCACGCACATGAAGAACAATAATCGGGGGTGACCTTCATCAGAAAGAAGGAAAAGAGGATTTGAAAAGGAGGTAAGGAGTTGCAATAGTCGTGTCGACGATTTCACAGACAGTTGTATGAAGTGGGGAGCAGCGTTGGACAAAGAAATAATCAAGGCAGGGTAGAGCGAGCTCAAAGCACCAGATGTCGTCGCCACGATGGCATAGATAGCCTTGACATATACCGCGTCAGTAAATCCCCAGTCCACTCCCATTCTGTGCCACGTACATTGATCAAGAAATCTGCAACCGTACCACCTGAGCCCCACTTGCTGACGGGGAGCTGAATTCTGATAGGGTTTGATAAATTGGTCCCAAACGTCTTCTCGGCGGATAGCGTTTGTATGATGTATGAAATTGCACGACACAAACCATGCTGCTCTGGTGGGACTTCAGCTAAGAGTGTCTCAAAGGCAAGGAGGACGAACGGGGTTTGTCTTTGATTTCTACGCAATAGGAGAGCATATTCGCTATGAGATCCGTCGATTTATCAGAGGCCAAGATATGCTCTCGAAATTTCTGGGTGAAAGTCAATATTCCTCTCGGATGGAGGTTCCAGGGCCAAACCTTGTTAAGTTCAATCATTTTCCAGAAGAAAAGAACTAAATCATTGGGTCATTACAGTCTTCATATGAATCTTTTTCGGAAGTGCACTAACTGTTCTCCGTCATATATGGCAGTGATTTCCTTGCTCCTGGAAGGATGTTATTTGTAGCCGCCATCTGTTGTTCCATAATGCCAACGACGCCTCCAATAATGAAGTCAAAATCTTGAGTACGGTGCTACAAATGATTCATCTTCAACGCTGCCACTTGATTTAAGGGATAGTTTACCAATTTCATCAAGAAATATCGGAAGGCATTTGTTTTGGAAGTGGGTGACGACGTTGCAGCCTCCCCAGTTCCAACATTATGATCTCTCGCTGTGCCGCTCTGAAAGTCCAGCAGGGCGCAGAGAACTTGGAAACACATAGTGACAAGATTCGCCCGAGGATCTTCACCTTTAAAAACGAGATGATTATAAGGCAGCTTTCCCGCCATTCCTGCGATGGTCATGACATTTATGCTGGAGGCATTCATGGCTGTGTTCAACAAAGAACAAAGAATTGTCAGGACATCGCGCCTTGAAGTCTTTTGGACAAGGTGGAGGGAGTATAATGACGGGCACGAAAACAGAGCGGCTGGAGGGATATATATTTGCCGAGACAGAAGTACCGAGAGGAGGCGTAGCACTTCTGTTCTATTTGATTCAAATCCTTGACTAGGACCTGGATCGGCGGTTGACCCAATCCCTTTCTCCCTGTGTGCAACATTTAGACAGACGGAACATAGGGCGTGAATGAAACTAACCAGATAACATAATTGATTTTGTAATGGTCCTTCTGGATAGCCATTGGGATCGTGAAGCCGCAACAAAAAAGAAGATCGGTGATACAGCTGAAGAGATGTTCACCCAAAGATGGTAGTTTCTTCACGGCTACGGGCTTTGACGTTGCCCGTTCTGCTGCTTTGTTCCCTTCGCCCTCCCTATCACTGTCGTCTTCGTCCTCAATCACGAATTGGGGTTCATCTACCCCACCTCCAACGGCATCCACTGCAATCTCCTCATCCTTCCAAAAAAGCTCTATTTCGAAACCGTTCGACTCTCCTTCTACTTCGAAGATTACTGGGAGGACGCGCTGGAGAATTCGCAGACAGTTCAAAACCTCTTTCGTAGTATTCCGCTCGGAAGATCCTTTCATCATTGACGAGGCAAATGCCGTCACAGATGCACTCGAAGGGGATGGGAATGTATGGTCTGAAATGAGATTGAAAAGACGCGCTGTGACCACCCGCACCAGCGTTGCGATGTTTTCTGGGGCATCGAGTAATGCCCTTCGTACTGCAGAGAAAGATGAGGTTGTATATTGATACTCATGGATCTTACTTACTGTGGTGTGGCATAATCAGAGAAAATACATCTGACGCCGAGTCAAAGAGGATGAAGAACTGCCCGTTCGGTCAGAGCTCCCCAGTTCACGCATTCGCTGTTAGCACTTACCTGTTCCCAGTACGTGTCATTGGGGGCAATATTCTATAGAAGCGTCATGATATGTGGTAGCTGGAATATCGGGCGAACATACGCGGACGGTGGCAAGTTTGGATACTCCGTTGGGCTGACTCGGAAATGCTAGCTTTGCCTCGTCACCAAGTAGCCCGAATGGCGCAGTGAATCTCTGCGGCAGTTTCGAGAACATTTTGCTTTCTTCGGGGAATGGTCAGGTGGGAAGGGCCAGACAACCATGCACCGCCACGATCACTGAATTAAAAGACGCTCGAGAAAGTAAAGCAAATGACATTCAAGGTGTTCTGGGAACAAGAACAGGGCACATGTGTGTAATAAGGGAAGAGGTGTCACTGGAAACACGATAACCCCCCGAGATACTATGTACTCTATGCATCGGGGCTTCGGGGAAATTAAGCAGTAATTAGATCATGCATGCGCTTCAAGGCAAGAAGATAGTCAAAGCCGCTGCAGCCAAGGCGGCACCAACACCAGCGACTAACTTCGAGGAGCCTGAACCCGTGGCAGAGCCTAAACCCGCGGCAGGGGACGTAGTGGCGGTGGCCCCTGGAGAGGCTACTGCAGTAGCATGAACTCCTGCAATAACCGGACCATTGTCCTGCTCCTAGTGCAGGATGCCATGTCAGAGTGGTATGGAAACGAGATGATACTATGGTCCTTACTGTGACCTCTCCAGAACCGATTGCCATAGCTGCAGCCACGAAATTGTCGAACGTATTGGTCCCATTCGTGGGCGCGTTGATGCTTCCAATCATTCCCGCTCCGCAATGGGTCACTTGTTTACAGTGGAACCAAATAGCTAGCTAGATTTTCAACAAATTGATCGGGGGTCATTTGCATGTGGCTCTCACGCTGTGTATCAGTGATGTTAATGGTGAACTGCACACCCTGTTGAAGTCCAGAGTCGAAGCCTGCGGTTGTGTTGGCCGATGAATTTGCGGCAAGATAAGTACAAGGATTCGCAAATGACGATTGCGTAACGGAATGAGAGAGCCCGTTTCTGGCAGGAGCAGCAAAGCGTAAGTTTGAAAACGAACATACGCAATTTAAAGGACAGCCGACTTAGGGAAGTAGAATGTTACAAGTGTGCCAACCGGGGCCAAGGTGTTGTTAGGGCTAAACCTGAAGGTCTCATTCACTGCAACATCAATCTTGAAAGAATTTAGAGCTAGGCTTGGGCCGATAATATGGAGATTTTACATTCATTTGTCCTGGGGTATTTGGAGGAGCAGAAGGGAATGCCGGTGCTGCTGCAGCTGCAGAAGAGGTGGTGGCTGGGCCTGGTGGAGGTGCGCCATACTGAGCATAAGCAAGGACGGGCAAAAGAATTGAAACAAGAACAGTCGTCAACATTTGGTGATCGTTCAGGGCGTGGAAGAAAGGCGGGTCGTTTTTGCAGAGTCAACGGAAGAAGGCTGCATACCGCTTATTTTAACGTCTGGAAGCTGCTGCGGAGAACCTGAAGGGCTGTGAGTTCAACAGTTATTTGGAGATATGCCTACAGTTCATCTTTCCCAATCAGCGTTGGGTTTCTCACACGCCTATGTTGAGGATGGGACTAAGAATGTGGTAACGAGTTTCTTGCAACGATCGATCTAAGATTATTGGCTAATATTAGGTAGCTGCGGCGTGTTGACGCTTAATTTGGAGCGATAAGTCGATAAAGGACGTTGAAGCGCGTCAATCAGCACTCACTTGCAGGATTACAGGCCTAAATTTGTTTCACTGTTGTCGTCGTAGTATTTTTAGGATCCCGTAGTTGACGACTGAAGCCAACAACGAAGCCTGGAAGTCAGAAAGTACAAGGGCTTGGAGGCTGGCAATGGATTAAGTGGTCCCAATCAGAAGCTTCATGTGTCAACAACGGTAATACCCAGGCTGCAACCAGTGTATATGTTATCGCCACTGCCCCACGATAAATATAGGCCAAAGCAAAGTCCGCCTCGTGATGCATGGACTCTCTTTGATATAGGTGCTGAGTGACTTCATCAGGTCCTCGAGTCGGAAAGCAGTGCCATTCTTCTCCGTGGAAATGATTTGGGTTTGGGAGCAATCTCCCACATTCCGCTTAATAGTATGGGTCATCTTTCGAGAGCATGGAGACCATACTAATGGAGGTGGCGTGGCAACTGTAGAATGTCGCAACGGTCGAGCGAGGACCAGGGTCAGCTTGTGTATATTTATCAACAGGTGGGAATACACACAATCCACAATAAGAATGCACCTTGGCTGATGATCACTTCATGCAGCGTCCTCCAACTCATAAGATGCTTTAAATTACCATACGAGCACTATACTTCCTAAATATCCCATCCTGATATGCACCGAAGAGGTGTAGGCCTCGCCGCGTTCGATCGGCAGGAACAATCCAAACGTTCATTTGCTAAACTTTCATCTGCCCTCTCTCAAGTCCAGGTAGATCACCTTCTTTCCCAACTCAACAAGTTTCGCGCTGCACTCGCCCATTTCGCTACCACGCATCGCGACTCTATCAAAAGCGATCCTTCTTTCCGACATGCCTTCCAGCAGATGTGCTCCTCTATCGGCGTTGATCCACTTGCCGGGCCCCGGAAAGGCGGTTGGTGGGCGGAGATGCTTGGTTTGGGAGACTGGCAATACGAGCTTGGCGTACAGATCGTGGATGTGTGTGTTAGTACGAGAGAAAGGAATGGAGGTCTGATCGAGATGTCAGAGTTGGTCAGGCTGGTCAGCAAGTTGCGTGGTGTAAGTGGAGGTACTATAACCGAAGATGACATGGTCCGTAGCATCAAGACCCTAGAACCGCTGGGGGCTGGATACGAGGTAGTCGATATAGAGGGACGCAAGATGGTTCGCAGTGTCGTGAAGGAGCTTGATGATGATCAAACAACTATTCTGGCTATCGCCCAAGAGGAAGGCGGGCGAGTCGTTGAAGAGTTGCTAATCGAGCGGAGAAGGTGGACGCGAGAACGAGCCCGGGCTGCACTACAGAATATGCTCCTCAGGGACGGGCTTTGCTGGCTAGATGAGCAAGACGAGAAGTTCGGAACATCGTATTGGGTTCCTTCCGCCATGCAATGGGACGTTTAACTTTAGGCCTATTAATACAAATGGATTCCCTGCAGGAACATATGGATATCGCCTAATAACACAGAAGTCATCATAGTATATAACCATTAGAAAACGGCCTCAATAATTACAGAGTCTATAGCTCGCGGTCAAGGCTACTACCAGATGATTTTGCTGAGGACATAGGCAGATCCGGTGTTGGGCTAGGTAGTTGTACTTTTTCATCTAATAAACAATCAATACTTGCCAAAACATCATTCGGAGCTGGACAAACCGATGGAGGCCTCCTCGCCGCTGCCTGTCATTCCCTCCACCACACAATTCACACACTTGACTCCTAGATTTCGCAGGTTTACGAGCACCATTGTCCCTGTCCTGGCGAAGCTGGGAATCATCACGATCCGACACCGCCTTTCCGCTTCACCATCCCCGATATCATATGAATCTACAACCAATTTGGTCGCAAATGACTCTTGACCCCCAACAATATATATATCTGGAGTCTCTGACATTAAGAATGGATCAACCGTGAAATAGGGATGACACCAAAGGGTATCAGGGGCAGTAGGCGCCATATGGCGCCACTTCAGCGTGGATTCAAGTATCGACAATTTTGTGTGAGGAGGGGACGGCAGGTACTTGAACATGTCATTGAGTGGTTGTCCTGAGTTGATAAGTATATTTCGCCTAATTGGGGGTCGACTATTCGATGAACTCGTGCCGAGACCAGCTCCTAGATGCAGGTATGTCGGGTTTGTTTCACAAAAAAAGGTGGAAAGCTTTGAAGCTTCGCCGAACATGGCGCGTGGAAAAGATTGCTGTGGCATTATTGTTCCAGAGGGATCTGTGTCTCCAGGAAGAATATGAATGGGCATCACGCGCCCTATATCGAGAAGGTGTGCTGATAAGTTCAGGATTGGATGGGGTGAAAATGTGGCTGAATCATAACCATATCGCCGCTTTGCTATCGAAGTTAGCCATATTTCCCTTGCCGCCAATGTCCAACTTACAGATTTACTATCGTTCCTCGTCGTCATAAGCTCTGACTTGATAGGCATTGCTATAGGTTCCAAAGAGTTACCTGCAACGATCAGTCGGGAAATTTGGGAGGCTGATATCCGTTCATCCCCACCCCCTGCCTCTCCAGTCAGGAACTCCACAAGCATTTGAATCTGAGCATCAGAAGACGATTGCGGTCCAATCTCAAGACCAGATATAATGCCTATCCATTCATCAGAGTCTGGCAACTGGGGCACTTGACCTATTCAAGCAATTAGGGCTAATCTGAGGTTGATAGGTTCGACGAACCATCAACGTCCATGTCATCCTCTGATAGCTCAAGTACTGCGGATGGTTGAGGAGCCATTTCTGCATAGCATATATCAACCACCTCGAATTCACCGCCTGGTGTTTCCATTCCTAACGCTCCAATGATAACGCCTGTCACAAGTCTAGCGTCCTTCAAGCGCTCCCCCACTAGTCGAATTCGGCCTGATTCATCTTCTAACATGACATTATCATCAGGAGAGTAGAATTTCAAAAGAGGTGGGAGAGGGGGTATAGATTGCTATAAAATCAGTGAGTATAACGCTGCGATAGGGGACGGCATCCGTACATCACGAGCAAGATCCTCCATCACGTTCGGTTTGAGTGGCATGTCCATATAGACTGTACCCACAATGTAGCATAGGTGTGATTTTGTGACTTCAAGAACGCGTGGTACAAGCAACGGATTGCCTGAGCAAAGGTTGGATTATGTAGGTTTATAAATATGTGAACTCGTACCAGAGATGTCCTTCCACTTTTTATGAGCTCGTTCCTCAACGAAGTCTCTCAAGATCCTGAGCCTTATAAAGTAGATATTGGCGTATTGATGTTTATAGGACCTGTTTGCTCGCGCGATTGCGAATGAAGGCGCTTTATCGGACGGTGGCAGAACTGTTGTACATATACGGCCTAGGTTGGGTGTAGGAGTCCTGTTATGGTCGGTTAGCGATTCTTGTTATAGTACATACTTATGACTGACAGATGCTGGATGACTACCATTCTATCCAGGCAGTGTGATGCACTTTAAGGCGGGGGCTAGAAGGACTTGTCGAAGCGACGCGTCGTGATGGGCGCGTATTTGACGTTGTTATTCCTGCAGCCCGATGATGGTGCTTTTGGAGTGAACCAGGTTAACTGTGTGAAGGTATCTAGAACCTATCATATACAATACGATACATTATCAGGGTTCATATATATGGGGTGGTGGCAGTGTCGCTTGTACCAGAAAGAAAAGGAAATCATGATAGCGGCGAGAGTGTAAATAAAAGAGGAGATGCAGGAGGAGGAAGGCCATAAAGAACAAGCGCAAGCGAGGCCGATATGGACAGCCACTCGAGGGCATAGGGGCGAAGAGGTGTTCGTCACCGCTTTTCAAACGCAAACGCAATATAAATGTCTGTCGAAAACGAAACAGTCAATAAAGGTTGGGGAGGGAAAAGGGGGACAAAAGGGGGGAGCCGGAAATGGAACTCACTTGCTGCTTCCCATTGACTTTCGTTCATCGAACTACCACCATCTGCGTCGACGACCTTCATTCGGACCATAAGCGGGCCAAATTCGGGATGATCTTCGTGTTCCGCGAAGACCTGATGAAATTCCTCCTTGTATACAGGGTATAATCCATATTCAGCGGCCATCCTATCACATTAATCAGAGATCTACGTGGCGGATAGAGCAAGCATTTTTCAAAACCCACTGAACAAAGTTCTGCCACCGCACCACATATTCAGGTACATTATCAACCGCATCTTGCAAGAAGAACCAATATTTGTGTCCGAATATGGGCTGCTTCTGGCGTTCCTCAAAAGTTATTTTATAAACATCGTTACCAAACGATAGGTCTTCTGCGTCGGACGGAAGCGCGTTCAGATGCTCACTGGAAGAGGCAATCATCAGCAATATTCAAACAAAAATAATAACATACAGCAGTAGATCGGCATTTGGGATTGTACCGATAAAGATGCCGCCCTTCCTAAGATAGCGACTAACATTGTCAAGCATACAACGGGCCTTCTGTACCGTCTCAAATGCATAATGCATACAAAATTGCATTGATACCACGTCGAAAGGTACAGCCAGCCGCGCAGGAGGGAAGGCCTTAGCCAGAGGCTCCGTGTAGCAATCTAAGGCGGCAAAACGTGCTTCAAACCTGAGTCCACGCAGAGACTCATAGCGAGAACGAGCCTGATCGACCGATACAGACGCAATATCTATTCGTGATGCAACATAAGCAAGGGAAGGACTTTACGCGGGCGCCGCATAATACACACCGACGGCGAAAACCTCTTTGACCCTGGCTCTGGTCCATTTTGTCATATCACCGCCTTTGCCACAACCCATATCAAGAACTTTGCCTTTAAGACCTCGGCCAGACGTGCCTGAAAGGGCAGGGTGGGCGAAACGGGTGATAAGGACCGACTTGACCCAGTTGTTGAAGTTTTTCAGACCAATGATAGGAGATTCAAGACGTTGGACAACGCCAACATCGGGGCGAGAATTGTCTGTACGGCACAGTCAGCGATGCCCACGATAATAGACACGATGTAATCTCACAGTGGTCGACGACGACGCCGACGTCACCTGCAAGACGCTTGGCAGGGGGTTCATCTGGGTCATTGCTTGCTGACCTTTTGCGCTTTGTGAGGCGTGCGGTGCCCTGCCCACGATGTGATTTATAGTAGTCGGTTTCGGCAGGGGTGAGGGGAATGAGGACTGATGTTGGAGGAGTTATTCGAACTTTTGGGTTGTATGCAAGGCGTTTCTTCTGTAGTGGGGGTGACGGTGGGGAGGTCAGAAGTTGTGATATAGTGGAGGGACGTCGAGGAGGCTGCTGGGTGTTGTCATCGCGGTCGTCGTTGAGGAGGACGGAAAGGTCAGTGGCCCTGCGCATAAAAGAAGCAGAAGGGAGGATGGGAGAAGGAGGAGGGTGTTGTGAGCGGAGATCGAAGCGACGGTACTGTTCGACGGGCGAGTTGAGGACGGCATCTCTGACTGGATCAAACGCCGGCATCGCAGCGTACAGGGAGTCAAAGATCTAGTCTCCTCCAAAAATTCATCCACACATATCACGTAATCACGTCACACGCACATTATTTATATCCCACTCAGGTTTTTGCTCCCAGTCGGCGGCGGTGGCGGATAAATCAGGATGTCAATCATTCAAACAAGTTATAAAGAACACAGGGGTAAGACCAACTACGTATCAAGCAGCGGCTGGCAAATGGTACAAGAGTGGTAAAACAATTCCAGAACTTCTTTTTTTTTAATTTTAATTAGAGCGTGAAATAACAGAAACATCGTCAATCATGAAGGCAGAAAGCGGTCAAGTAGCCATCATATGGGATATTATTGTCAGCACTATGCAGATCCAAGCACGTAGGTTTGCCATTGCCAATTTACTCTTGGCCAAATCCAACCGTTTCCCTAGACACGTACAACACAAATTAAAACAAAATCTCAACACCAAAGCAGAAAGGCTTACTCTACAGCAAGCGTCAACTTGTGTTCCAGACTCGCGTAATCCTTGTAGGGTGGAAGATCGATGCGGTTGAAACATGTATGACTTTTGGGAAGTTGTGTAGGGTCACCCGACTTCTCAATCGTAAACCGCCGTGGCCCATCCGAACCCTGGAGATCTTTAAATCCATTGACCGGAATACGTGACGTCCCAGTTGCGAATTGCAGTAACCGTGACTTGCGTTCCGGGGGCCAACTGCGTACACATTTCCAGAACCATTGAATTACCTCATCATTCATTTCATATCCGCGATAGTCAGTAAACTTCGTCCAGTCATCGCTATCAATGTGTTAGCTTTCAGAATTTTAACGATTTGGAGATGATACGTACACGTCAATCTCGGACATGCCACCAATCAAGAGTTCAAGCTCCCGTTCATCAAATACCGTGATCAAGTCCTGTGGAATAAGCTCGCTGAAGCCCGACATGAACGCCTCAAACTGTTCCTTGACACGCTTTGAGATACGATACTCGACAACTGCATCAACATATTCGCGCTTGTTCTCCTCTGTGACCGGCACATCAGCACCCCCAGGCTTGAGGTCGATCGTCACCATTTCGCCAAAACGCTCCTCCGTCGTAGTGAATGTTTCATCGATGATATCTGTGATATCATTCTCGCTGTTTAGCAACCGAGCCATCAGGCCTTAGGAACTGATAAGGGTCAAGTGGGCATGAAACCACTCACAGCATCCAAGTCATACCACGGTGAAGTTCGGCATCGACACTCTCCAAATCAGCGAGTGTCACCTTTTTCTTCAAGATCATCTTGTAGAAACTGACGATGAAGTAGGCATCTAGGAATCGCCGATGGAAGATACCGAGTCCTAAGCAGCGTCCGATAAACTTGAAGTAGTTCAAATGCTCAGGGTTCACGCCAGATGCAGGATTGATCTGCAGTGTGTAGTTGTCATGGGCCGAGTATTCGAAGAGGCAATAGAAGGGATTGAACATCTCATGCGATAGCAGGAAGAAAAATTCTCTGATATCGTGATCAATTTGTTGTCCAGCTTGTTTTCAAAGAGGGAATGAGATGAAGACCCACCTTGACAATCCACCATAATCCAATCCATCCTCACCATCAAACTTGATCATTAGCCTCTTCTTCAAGTCATTCGGTGTTTGCCTCATGATCTCTGCATAACTATCCTCGAAAATATGGTTACGTCTGATCTTGATCTGACAATTGCCTGGCTGTGCACGCATAGCAGGTTGACTCCGGAAGTATATAAGTTTCCGCCTGAAGTCGCGCTTATACTGAGGTACATTCGGATCCAGCGTCGACGGGAGACGCGGATCGTCCCATGTTGTCGTCTTTGTATTGTGATCCACAAAGTATACGCGGGCAGTCGACGTCAGACGCATTTCCCACCCAGATGGCAAAGGACCCAGCTGAGAGATAGTCTGTGGCTGAAGCGCTGGGCCCTGACCACCAGGGCCCATGACCCGAATAATTGTCTGCCGGCGGGGATCCACCCAGGTCGTCGTCCGAGTATTGTGGTCAACATAGTAGGGTCGACCTTCGGGAGTATACCGTTCTTCCCATCCGTTAGGCAAGTTTCCTGTCCCAGCAGTGGTGGCTGTGTTTGTGGGAATAGCTGGTGTAGGTGTCAAATTGGCTGCGGGTGTTCGCTGACCAGAGGGCAATGTAGTGCCAGAAGTGGCCTGATATGTCGGATTATTTGCTTCAAGCAAGTCGTCCGCGAGGATACGGCGGGAATGCTGATCGCGCGCGGCGTTCGTTTCGATATCTTGAGTGTTGTTATTCACGGCAGCGCTTGCTGATGGACGATTCCAGGTAGTAGTACGGGTGTTATGATCAACATAATATGTTCTACCAAGTGGATCGATACGACGTTCCCAGCCAGGAGGCAAGGCACCGTACTGATCGACATTAGGGTTGAAGTTGCGCATTTGGGCGTTCTGTGTGGCGGCTCCAGGTGAAGTCGCCCCTTGGGAAGATTGAGCTGGCGTTGCCATGACTGGAGTAGATGCACTAGGAGTGGGCGTGGGAATGGAGGTGGTAAGGGGTTGCAGTGGTTGTGGCTGTTCGCCTTCAGATACAGTCACATTTGGCACAGGCATCGAAATTGTGGGTACTGTGGTATCTGTGCCTGTGGCGTGGGAACTGGATGTTTGCGATTGACCACCGGTACTCATTGAAGGCTGAAGGGCAAGATTCGATGTACTTGCGGCAGGGGAATTATTCAAACCCATGTCAGCAAGGGCTGTTGTGAGGGACGACACTTGTGAGGGGCCAGGGTTTGTGATAGGTTGAGTGATATTTGTGGAAAGATAAATGATGAGTTTGCCATGTACCACAAGATTGTCGTTTGATTTTTTCAAATCCAACGTGAGCATTTCTGATCGACAAGGAGGGTATGAAGGAAATTAATATGACAACACCAAGAACGAGCAAAACACATACCGTGGCCTCCCAATTCTAGGTCAAGCACATCACTGACTCGCACATTTACCACCCCTAGAAAACCTTGATCTCTCCTTTTAAACTTGCGTTGATCAAATATCTGTACGGCGACAACAGATGAGTCTTTAACATTACTGCAATTGGGCAAGATGAGCCTTGGCTTTCAAGTAGGAGGGTAAATCGATCTTACATGTCAAAGCTTTCATTCCAATAAGGATTTAGCGTTTTCTTGATAACGCTCGTTGTGTGGGTTTGTTCAGCGTCTACTGTAATGACGGCGAAAGGGTCTGGTAGTCGGAATACATCTCGCTTGGAGAGTCCATCTGCCGCTACGACTGTTACAAAGTTAGCAATAGCCCGGCCATTTACGCACAGGAATGAACCTACCCGTTATCCTAATCTTCTTTCGCCTTATAAATACAAAAACCAGTCGGTCTGAAACGAAGAAATGAGTCAAAGGGCAAACTCACAGAACGCCAGGGGCTGCGGACATGGTCGGGGGCGCAGTTAAGGAAGAATAGCAAAAGGAGAGAAGAGAAATGAGAAATGAGAGAACAAGCTTATGTGTGACTACAGGATATAGAGACTGCTAAACACCAGATGGTAAGCGACTCTGCTGAGAGGGCAAAATCAAATCTGCTGAGGTTGCATTTGTCACAGCATATCTCACGTGAGAGTAATGCCATACGTAAGCAACTTCAAGAGAGCATTGGCAAGAACTTTATCATTCCCGTATATCAGGATTGGAGAATCATTGTCATTCTAAAGGGGCCAAAAAATTATAGGGGACAAATAACATAGGTCACCCTGTGGAACTCGGGCGCTGCTTGACCCACAATCCGACGCTGGTGCTGAGCTAATCTATGTCACAACATCTGAGGCAAATACCCCTGCATCAAGCTCAGGCGGAATCCTCGTAGTTTTGGAATGGCTCGAGTAGCTCCAGGTGTGCTTTGAATTTACTTTTTTGTCAACAGAACATATCAGACCACAGGCCGAGCAGTGAGCTCTACGAGTGATGGCACTGTCGCAGATGCTCTGCGCCTATTTTGGATTGGATATACTTCCCTGCCTCATTGGACCTTGCATCCGTGCTGGGCTGGGTCCTCTGTATCTCTGTGATATGTTGGCTACCATTCGAGGCCACTCAAATGACCTTGCTTACGGGATTAACGAGGGTGACAGACCCAAATTTCAAGATCGGACTCGACTCTATTCTTTCGACCTGTGCTCTTATTCTGGCCTGACATTGGGATGAGCATCTAAAGTCTGATCCTTGTGTTGGTCCCGTACCTCCTGCCTGGCTTTACGACTCTTCGAATTGAACGGCATCTTTGCTCGCTCGTATAACTTTGCAAACATGGGTAATGGTTTTACGTTCGATGTCGGGGGTTAGAGTGCAAGTTGTGTTAGGGTCCTCTTCGCATAAACACGCATTTTAAAGGTGAAAGGGGCTTTTTTGTGAGACGTTATGAGATGTAAGAAGTCTTACATGGCTAAGGATCTCCTCTAAATGTTAGATCTTTATCTGGCAGCGTTCGAAATCTGATTATATTGCAGCGCAATGGCGTCTATGGCACTGCAGTTTTATTTATATATGCTTTACGGCTCCATTAAGTTACTATCAGTCGCTGTGTCCAGCGCCTTTAGGATCATAACAGGAGTTCATTAAATATTGCAATGATCACAAGCTTTTCCCCTAGCCATCACTACCCATCTCCTTTTACAAGAGTGAGAGTCAAGGATTGGCTATGAGTCCGCTCATCGAAGTACTCTGGCCTGTGGCAACGGAAGCAATTCTGGGCAGCTAATCTAATTTGGAATGTGCCTGTATTCGTATGTAAGGGTTGAGGCTGACGACTCTAATAGAGTAATACATCCTGCCTCACACCACCTCCACCCAAATTCAACCATACCGTCCTCACTCTTCTTAGCTGATTCCCATTCCATGCCAAATGTCGCAAGCAAACTCAATGCCAATGAATACTGTAGTCGCCATATCCTCATAACACGATTGTTTCATCGGTGACTGATCGTATCATCTTCGTAGGCACACCAACACGCAGCAAATGCTGACGATTATATTGGGAAAGGCTTGATTGTAAAGGCCGCAGAAGAACATTACAAAGCCGCAGAAGCGTACATGGCCGCTATGCAGCGAAGCCAAGATGAATCGGTTCGATGATTGCTGCCCTATCTTGGATCTCATTGATGCATACACAGGCTAAAAGAACATTACGCTTGCTATATAACGAACACTTGAAAGCGGGGAAGGAATTGCAAAGGAAGGTCGAAAAACTAAAGGACGAGGGAAAGGACCCATCTCTGCCTCAGAAGCCTGAACTTTTAAAAGCACATGCCCAACAAACTCCCAACTCGTATCCAGGTCCTGCTCAACACACCTCATCACCCCCACCTAATCGACCCTTGACGGACTCACAAAACACGGTTGATGAATCTTTCATGCTTTTGGGGGGACAACGGGTGAGTGTAAATTTTCCTGCAATGAGGTGAATTCACAACGTTTTTTTTTTGCCTCAAGTCCGACCCTGGAGACGCATTTAATCAATTCTGGAATATAATGCAAGGAATGCTTGACAATCTATCACAACCCGTTGCATTTGCTACAGCCCCCCTTGGAAATCTCAACCCAGAAGTCGCAACTGGCTCTAAATCACCGCCATCATCCATGCATTCTCGCCGAGATTACGGAAACATAAGCAGTGACACCGACCCAGACGAACCAATGCTCTCTAGATTTACACGGCGGATTGGTATTGGCCGTGATGGCAGTAGCAGTCAGTTAGGGATTGGGACACCGTCCTTCGGCTCTAGAACAAAATCCACCGTACAGGAGGACTTCGATGATGATTTATTTGAAGATGGTAATCCAGGTGAAGTCTGTTCATCCCTGATCACTAAATATCTCCTTCAAGGTGATGAGCTGTCTGAGTCCTTTTTTTTGATTCCGTCTGGCGCGGAACAGACACCAGCTACACTCCGGAAAGAGAACGTCACACTCAAAGCTGAGGTAGCCGCTATGAAGAGTCGGCTTGAAGCAACGGAACGTGTTTTGCAGATGCGAAAAGACCAGGACCTCCATTTACGTGATAGCATATTTCAGGCAACACGGGAGGTATGAGCACCTGACTTGCCCACTTCACTCGCATTGAATGGTCACATCGTAGGCGCAAAGGGTAATGGGTGCTTCCACTGTCCTTCAGCGGACTGGCCTTGATTTCAGTGGCCTCAACATCAACATGCCGGCTGCTCAGATGCCGGGTATGAATTCAGGGCGTGAGGCGCAATATGCCCGGCGAGTGAAAGAGATGGAAGAAGAACTGAGGGCTGTGCGAGTCGAAAACGAAAAACACGTATGTGGCACTAGTTGATGCCCATTGTAGTGCGCGATTTTGACATAATTCTAAATTTTCAGAAAGCCATGATTGTCAAATTTCGAGAGCGGTGGGAAAAGCTCAAGGATTCAGCGAAGCGGAAAAAAGAAGCAAAGGCGGCCGCCGAGGCGGCGACCGCGGGTGTACGGGAGCGCATCGTGGAGGAGCCTGAAGCAGAAGAAGAACTAGATAGTGCGAATGGACAATAGGGCCTATCAGGATCCCAGGAGCCTGTCACCCTCAGGATCTGGACGTGTGCGTGTGTACGTGTCATAATCCGCAGTCTGGATTGCCACCTCAACACATGAGTCTATCATCGCGGATTTCTCGCATCGGTTGATGCGGCGTTCATCATTTTTGACAATGTGGCAGCCGGAGACTAAGTGTATCTCATGTTGCGGTCTCGATTTACACTGCTATTGGCCAAAGCTTCCCTTCTGCGACAACATCATCGGCCGTGCTTTCGTAGCCGCATTCAAGAATCAGATCAGTTCCAACTCCAACTTCACATCTGATACAGGACGCGACAACATATTTAAACTTTCGATAGAACATACCATTCTATCACCTGTCGCCTCGGGTCAAAATAGACTACCAGAATGAGTGACATGACTGCACCAATATGGTGCAAGCTAAGGTAGTCCCGCTTCACTTATGAGACGTTGACGTCGGCCAGCGGTCTAAATTTATGGTCTGGAAACTGCATGAATATAGCTAGGGATATATCAATGAACCTAGGAAAATGATCATACGATTATCTGTCATGTTTGCCTCCCGCACTCCAGGCTAATTTTTAGCCACGGGCTAATCTCGGATGTACCAGAACTTGGGGAGGAACGACGCAATGGAAATGTCGTGTGATCGCATTGCCACCCAGCCGCTATGATTGGCCATGACAAAGTCTTGGGTGGGTGAAGCATGGCAGTAATCGCAAGGAAAGCGGCCAGTAGACCACGCGAGGCATCGGGAGGTATTCAAGGTGACTTTAACCGTGGACAGAGACCTTCTTTGACCATGAGAACCTGATTACAGACATAAAGCGATTACCGCTAAAGATATAAATCATCATTCCAGATGGGTGTGTTGACTATGAGCAAGTGGGATCAACCTGATTCAAATTTTATATAAATGGATGCGGATAGACCAACAAATGTTATGGGATAGGGTGGGTGTTCGAGGGCCTCGATACGTCGAATAAACCGGGTTCACGCGAACAACTTGTAATCTACGATGCGCAGGGATCGGACGAACGTGCCAAACTGTTTTTCTATAGCTTCCAACGTGTCCAGCCCCACCGCTCCTCCGTCGACAACAGTGATAGGCACATTAAATGTCACGACAAGGTCAATTTTCTTCGACTCCACTCGGAAAAGGGCCATGAAGATCCTCACTTCATCTGCGGTTGTACGATTGAATTTTGGGACGAGTTGTGTACCAGTTAGGATGATGGCTGAAGGGGTGTTATCTCCTCTATCGTTTTGGATGACATAAACCGATTTAATTGAAGGAGATCGTGCCGAGTTGTCATGGGCCAAGGAGTCAAAATGAAATCTGGTTAGGAACTGGTCAGAGAGCTATATCCGTGGACCAAGCAAGTAGCTGCTGAACCTGATCGCGTCATCGGAATGGACTTGTTCAACCCTTTGCAGTATTTCAATAATGATGCTGATGTTGGAATCAGGATACATGAGTACTTCTTGATTATCTGGTACCTGGCGCACAACGCTTGACGACCGCCGTCAATGTCAGTGGAAGAGTTGAATCTGACAAGGGAGACTTACGATGCATCCAGGAGATCTGGAAGTGTCTCTGCAGTGATTGCGCCCCCAAACAATCCTTTAGTTACAAAGGTAGACATGTGGGTTGATATGTCTGAACCTCTGGTGCTTTGCCTGAATCATCGTAGTCACCAAAATTAACCACTGTGGCCCACATCGGTGCCGATTAGGGTAAGGTCATGTGACGGTGACAGTCGCGACCGTGTTTGTGACACTCTCATTTCTGTTCGGCGAACATTGACTGTCAGAACCCTTTATGGACTCACAACGACGGTCAACCATGCAACCTGCTGCCGACCCGTATGGAAATTTGAGATCAGGCATCCCGATGCCAGCCACTGTCAAGAAACCTACCCCAAACTCCCGGATGTCCTTCGCGGGGCCCGCAATGCGAACCCATCCACCTCCACCAAGTACGAACCCAAGACAATCGATGATGCGGTCGCAGAATATCAACCCTTTGCTACTGAGTACAAGCAAGCCCGCGAACTATGGTCGGACTCCCTTGAACAAGTGATCGTCTGGAATGCTCCCTTTTACTCATTGAATTTACTGATTTCTTGAATCAGCAGTACGCGCCGTGGATCTATCTGGGCTGGCGGCGTAGCAGTCCCCTTGGGTAGTCAGAGTGCCAAAGATATGCGGCCGTTGCGTGACCGCCAATACCAGACCAGGATGCGCCAGGATATCCTATCATTCTTACAATCTACCGGCTATGATATTTCCATGCCTACACTGTCCAACATTCAAGGGAAGGAATATCGCGCCATCTTTGATTTCCTTATCTCTATTCTCGACCCTTTCCGTCCTCTTGGTGCCAATTCAAGATTTGAAGATGAATTCGTCCCATCCCTCAAGGCTCTACGATATCCGTATGCCCACCAGATTGACAATAAATGGTTAGCGGCTCCAGCAAGCATGCACTCATGGCCATCGCTCCTTGGTGTGCTACACTGGTTAGTCGAATTGTGTAAAGTATGGTTGATGCTCTACACACCATTCCATATTGACCTTTACTTAGATGCGTAACGAATATCTATGTAGTGCTCATCCCACACTACAAAACCCCGCGGAGATTCCAGAAGAATTTGGGGATCCCTACGACCACAAAGCCCTCGCTTTTGACTATTATGAGCAAGCATATACTCTGTGGCTCGATGTTGTTGATGAGTTTGTTGAGCCAAATCAAAATCTGGAAGACCGGTATGGTGAGTTGGCATCATTCGGCTGATGTGATGTATCTCATTTTTACTAGCTAAAAAGAACGAAAGGGTTCAAATAGAACTAGAAGACCAAACCAATCAACTGGACCAAGCCAAACTGGAATACAGCAAATTGAAATCTTCGGCGGTATTTGCACATCATACCAACACTCACTATCAGCCCTAAACCTTTTCAGGCACCTATCTCAAAATTACAGAAAGAAAATGGTCTCTTGACGGCTGATAGTGAGAAGTTCCAAAAGATTCTCCTGCAGTACGAAGGCAGAAAGAAAAAGCTTATTGACACTATTGCATATGAGAAAGCTGAGCTTGCTGCTGGAGGTGAACCTCTCTGAGCACCCGTTTCAATGACATCAATCTCACCGCTGTGATGGTAGGGACACACCTTGAACAGCTCAAATCGGAGCAAGCCAAACTTTCCGACATAGTGAAGACCCAGAACCTTTCGCCTGAAGAAGTGATCCGGATGAATACCGACCATGAATCGCTGTCCCGGAACCTCGATGATCTCAAGCAGAAAATAGCGGAAACCCATCGAACTGTTATGTCTCTCGAAGTCAATGTGACGAACCGTGCCGCAGCCGCAGAAGAAGCGCTTGATGCATATAACAATTTAATTACGTCTCTAGAATTGTTTCCCCCTCTCCCACCACCTTGGCAGGATATTGATCTAACACTGGAACTCAATACGGCCTCATCAAACATGCAGCAGCTATTATCTGGCGCGGACATCCGAAAGGTCATCAAGCCAACACTAAGCAGTATAGCGGAATCAAAACGATCCGAACGTGCCTACCTTGAAAGCGAACGCATCAAAGTGGACAATGAGCTCGATCAGCTTACGCTTGACTGCGAGAATGTTGACGAAGAGATTGCCGAGGTAGAAAAAAAAGTTGCAGTTCTGAATGAGCAAGCAGATGATCTTCGAGATGTGAGTAAGCTGGATACACCCTCCCATTCATAACTAATCTCTTGTTCAATATTTAGGCTGCCCAACAGGAGGCATTGGTTGCGAGTGGGGAAGCTGCTCGGCTGGAGCGTGACTTGGCTCACGCCAGAACCGCTGCGCTGGCTAACGGGACAGGTGTCAAGTCACGGCTCCAAGCACTACAATTTGAGTTAGTTTTCTCTTTCCAAAACTGTCCAGAGAGCTGATGGGTTCTATCCTTCTTAGCTATCGGGAGCAGATTGAAAAGGTCTCCCGTTTGAAAGAGGAAACTGTTCGAGCCATTATAAAGAACAGTCACGAAATTGCCATGTTCAAAGAGGAGGTGTCAAGGCATCTGAGGGAGCTACGGGATGTTGCTGAAGCAGACTGATCTCTGCGCCCTGCTCCGTTTGTTCTTTTGATTATTTATTTATATTACCCTTGTTGCTTACGAGTGGGATATGTATTACTGGCAGGTGTGGATTGTATTACCGTTTTCTCTACATCTGCTAGCCGACCAGCCCACATTTGAACTATCCATCAGATTCTTCGGGAGCAGATCATCCAGAGCCTAGAAGCATAACAAGGTAAACGTGGTCGAGGAAGCCCTTCTGCCAAAAGAACCGGGCAACGAACTCGTTCGCAGAGCAAATAAAAATAGTAGCCCCAACTGGTATATGGGTTGTTTGGATCTGTCCGATTTGATCAACCAAGTCCTGCACGGTCGTCACTCAAGTCACTCATGACTCTACCACTCGCTACACCGAGTTTGAATTGACGGCAATCGTGTGCTCCTTCAATAGTTCTCAATTTGTTAACAAGTCGAGAGTCGAGAGCAATCGCGACACAGGTGTCGTTCACAAAACCCCCTTTTTTTGACTTATTCCCTTTCAGCAACTATCTGTCGCAAATTGCCATTGATTCAGTTTGACACTATCAGCGTGAGTGTTTGGCTACCGTTTCCAGCTCTAGGACTCATCACTCTTGTCAATGATACGCTCCTTTGGGTCTTCCCTCAAGTTTTATTTTTGCGTTATTCCGACCCTCTGGACTCGGTGCCTTCAGGCTCTTACTGGCATGCACCCTGCAGTACCACTCCTCCGTCTTGTGAATCTTCAACCTTTTGAAGGCGATTGGTGGAGTGGCTTTGCAGATTATCGGTCCCGTCCGGACAAATATAAGAAAACGTTCCCGACAGATATGCGAAA